>JAVXUP010001130.1:0-277021 GCA_033070095.1 Escallonia herrerae
AATCTATTAATCTTCATGAGAGTGTGTACGGTCACTGTTGTTAGTAATTAACATATAATTTCTAAAAGGTTGTAGTTTCTGGCATGCCAAGTTACTTGGTTGACATTCTGCGGTTGTTTGCTGAAAGATGTGTGTTAACATAAAGTAATAACTGAACCATGAAGGTGTTCTATTTATACTGGACAAAAAAGTAAAAGAGAAAAGAAAGGAAGGAGGGCACTTGCATTATCAAACAGGCATAGTTATTTCATCTTTCTCCATTCAGTCGTTTGGTTTGTCTTTGATTTAATTACCATGACTTGTAAAATCGTTCTCTCGCTTTGATGTTAGAGGTCCCATGTGCATTGATAGTGTGATCTGTCTTCAGTGTTTACATGAAACTCTAGTCACTGGTTGTCTCCCCTTCTTCTATCTTTCTGAATATGAACGTTAGTCACGTGCAGTGTTCCTGATCTGATGACTTCTTTTCCTGTTTGTGAAATTTCAGATTTGTCGAGTATGGCTCGACCAAATTGAGCATTGTCATGTAAACACAAGGCTTTCACATGCCCTTTGTGGTTATTTTCTGAACAAGACTACCGGTGAGGATGTTTACTGCAGCTTCTGCTGTCGAAACTGCGATGCTACTGAAGTTGCTCGTACATTTCATTTGAAAATAACTCTTGCCGATGAGAGTGCAAAAGTTTTCGCGTGGTGTACCGGTCAGACTGCTACAGAGCTGCTGCAAATATCTCCTGACGAGTTCTACGAGCTGCCGGAGGTATGCCCAATTTGTCTCTACTCCCCCAATCCCAAAACTTTACTTCCTACACTCAGAGAAAAGGTCTTCCAGCCCCGTCTCTATTGTAGTATGAACTTGAGCAATAAGGGGAAGGGAACTGATCCACTCGCAATTTATGTTAAGTTGTCAGTCTCATCTGACAATTCATTCATTGCTGATAGATGGATCAAAATTTTTTTTTTAAAGTAAACTTCATTGTCCGTAGCTGACGAAGATTTCGACAAAAATATCCCAGAGGTATTTAATGAGTAATAGAGATTCGCAGGCAAATTGAAGGCAATATAGTAAACTTCACCCTCCACTATAATCTAACGGACTATAAAGTTTATTTAAAAAAAATAGGTATGGTTCGATCATCCGTGACGAATGGATAGCCAAATGGCACTGGCAACTTAAGCAGTTGTCAACGCTGTCAATTGATTAGCTCTCACAAGAAGAATTGCTATTTGAGCTTTCACTTTTAGCTTTTTGAGTTTGGCTTTTGTTGCTAAAGGTCTCTTCGGTTGCTATAAAATCACTTCAGTTACACTTGTAGAGCCCCAAGCTCAGGGAGACTTTGTTCATGCATAGTCTAGGCAGAAAGAACACATAGATGCTTTCCGTCTAAACTGTGTACCAATCAAGTGCCTAGGCAACTACCGATGATGCATACTTTCCGAATCCGACTATTAAAGTTGTTGAATATAGTTGCGTATATGTTTCAGGAAGAACAAATTATGTATCCATCTTCACTGGAGCACGAAAAGTTTGCGGTAGCTTTAGTGAACTGTGGGAGGCAAGGTTACGGCCTTGCCGACGGTCTAATGCAAGAGGATGATATGTTGATGTGGGAAATCACTCGGGCACTGAAATCCAGTTGATACGTTACAGCACTAAGACTTGTTTTGATGAAAGCTCCTCGGATTATGGCGTGAATGCTGCGGGTTTGTTGGCCAAAAATCCTCTCCTCTAGTACCTCTGCTGTAATAACTTTAGTGACAAAAAATATCATAAGAGAATTTTATTGCTGTTGTCATAATGTATAAAAAAAATTTGTTGTTCAAATGTATTTAGCAATGTTTTTATTACAACAGAGACATTGTATAATGGATGTTAGTTTGGGTTCGAAATTGCAAGCTTTATAATCCAGTCACGTCTTGTGCCGCGAGACATGATCAGTTATTTTGTAACCAAAATTTGCGAAGCTTATCATTTTGCTTGAAAATTGCAACAATTTTTTTTTTCTTTTGGCTTTAACAAATTCAGATTTTTTTCAATTAACAGTCCATTAGGTAAAAGAACCCAATAGAACGGTGCTCACTCATTCCAAGACAAAAAGGAAATATGCTTAAAACCTCGAGATTGAGCCCTACGGCAAAATAACATCCCCTATTCAACCCAAACAAAAGTCCAGAGATCTGGCCATCCCATAGGGAGATCAGAATGGCCATGTTGTGTGAGCACCTAACTGTGTTATCAGCACTTGATCATAGGAGGAGCGAGTTTTCGTGCAGCTGACAAGAGCATCTTCAGCATCATTTCATGTCGGTGTTGGGTGGGGGGGGGGGGGGGGTGTTTGCTGAAACTCGAGTCTATGCAAAAAACCTTCCAACACGGGGAAGGAAAAAAAAACAAGAAAGATGTTTAGGGGCCATGCTCACTCGTGCCTTCTCTTGATGTTGGCTGGAGGATTATGCTCTGTAAGGATCTTTAATACGTTCACTAATGCACGGAGACGGTCCCACACACTCAAACCATAAAGGGTTTCTACGAGCGATTCCTGAAACTCGAACCCGTTCTCCGCAACAGGATACTGGGGATGGAACTGATAGAATTAGTATGTAGCAATCGGGGATTTGAGAATTAAGTGCAGATGGTACAAGGTTTACCTGGATAGGCTTTGGTATCTTGGTTTTGATAAAGGGCCACCATCTATCTTCCACAACTGATTTAACAAGGCAGCAAGCTCGCAATCCTTCTACACCAGCAAATCTTCCAAATCCACTATCCTTTACACCGCCAAATGGCAAGGACTGAGAGAACATGACAAAATTAGTACATGCCGATAATTCAAACAGAAGTTGAAAGCTGATGAATCAAATGAAAGAAAAAGCAAATGATTCTAAATTTCCTGATATTGTACTGCCGTTCACGCAACAACTACCTTAACAAAGTAGCCATAATTCTGAAAAATCAGCAGCACAAATTTTACAAAGGACTACTACTACAATTATCTGGTTGACCTTTAGACACCCTAGCAACTGAAATTAAAATTTCAAATATGAGCTGAAGAGCCATCTTTAAGCATTGTTGCTAATGTTGCTTTACAAGTCAAAACAATTTGTTGGCACTGATAAAATCTTTACCTGACACATGTAATTTGACGCGAAGTCATTGATTGCAACAATTCCACAATGTAACTGGGAAGCTATCTGTTTAGCACGACGCTGGCTGCCAGAAAAAACAGCACAGCCAAGCCCATATCTCGAGTCATTTGCAAGCTTGACTACCTCTTCATCAGAGCTGAATTTCATGATCGGCATGATTGGTCCAAAAGCCTACACGGGAAACAAGGTCATAAAAACAAGCGTGCACTGCTCTGCAGAGCCACTAGAATATGCCAATGTGCTCTTAAACTACTCCATGTTTCCACAGCTTATGGAAGACAATGCATAAGCCGAAAGGGCTACAAAGTAATCAACATAGGGTTTCCCAGCCGATGGGCTACACGAAATGGTCAGAGATAATCAAGGAACTAGGTACATGTACAACAAATTAGTCATTCAAACACTATCTCCCCGTCAGTGGACAAGAGCGTTTGATTGCTCATTGAGATGCCACGTCAAGTGAAAAATAACAATGTTCATTTCCATGAGAACTTGACAAGAAAACTTCGTAGTTCGTCGAAATATATTTAACTACCTCTTCCTGCATCAGCTTCATTTTGTGGTTTACATTTACAATCACTGTAGGAGGAAAATACTGATCAAAAGCACCTTCACCTATGTTGCCAACACTACCCCGACCAACAATCTGAGCTCCTTTGTCTAAAGCATCATTCACGAGGCTATGAAGTCTTTCAGAATGCTCTTGCATACATATGGCTCCCATATCGTACTTTCCATATAGTGGAGGGCCCTGCACAACATCACCATGTTACCTTAAGAACATATCGTTTATGAAAAAAGTATAAGCATGATGTAATCTCAAGAACATGTCTGAGTAAACATTGAGTACTTGCAAATCCAAATTTAACTGCAAAGCAACAGAGTGGGATGTCAGAATTGCAGTCTACTCATTCCAGCCAGTAGCAATATAACATACTCGGCGGTACTGATAAAGGCATGAGATAGGTTTATTGAGATCGATGTGCATCTCAAGAAAGTAGGTTGTGAACTAGTCAAGTCCCAACTGAATATTAGAATGAACCATAGTAGTTCATACTTCCAGAAAATTACTTATTTTTGTTTCTGTAGCTTATGGATTGGCTTCGCTATCAAATCCCATGATAAAAGTGGATTTCATGCTTGATCCTTATCAAAATTTCTTATGTACGGTGGGTTCAACCTAATAAAATCAGTTCGATCCAACAATCATGTCCCTTGACACTCCAAATACATACCAAAGCGAAAAACTAAGAACAGAAGTTTCCGATCTCCATGAGAACATCAAACAAAAAAGAGGAGAACAACAACATTATCCAGCCATGCCCTTGTGTAAAGAGGTAAGGAAATAAATCCGAAGCTCTAGGGTATTTTCTAACTACGGCCCTTAATCTTGGCATATAATATGTACAGATGTATAATTAACTTACTTATACTATCAGATCAAAGTAATGCCTGCTTAGAAAATAAGTCAAATCTGCTATATTTGCGTTTCCTGTTACCACTCTAGGGAACGACTTCTTTATTCCCCTAGTGGGCAGATCTTTTCTCAAGATGTATGTACGACTAGTCTCAGCACATGAACAAGTATTAGAAAGTCCAGTCCATTGGCAGGCTACATGCGTTTATTTAGCTATATGCGGCACTGAAGATACTGCATTGCTAATGGATCTTCAACTTATATGTCACCAGAACCTGATAATACTCCAAGAAATAAATGCACTCATAAAATATGTACGACGGTAGAATTTTTCAATTGCATTATGTTTTTTGGATAGGAGACAGTGAAGCCGTGATCCACTATAAAAGTAATATGAGGGATGGCATATCCTAATCGTTTTGCTTAAATCTTAATGATACGAACTGCAGGCACATTCCAGAAGGGCGTACCACTCTTCCATACCCGTTATAAAGCATTTAGCACACAAGCATACTGAAGTACTGAACATCCTGCCTTTTAATCTGTCTAAAAGAATCTCTTGCCTGTGAATAGCACAAAGAAATCTAGAAACTAAATAACCCTCTACAAAAGTAGAAGGATTTAGCAGTTTTCGGATCAAATGGCTTCAAGATTACATATAGACTCTACCTTAAGGGTTTTACAAAAGACAACATGTGTTGCCTTTACGACTCCTATTTTGGAAGGCTTTAATAAGAGGCTATGCCAAAACCCAAAACATCGAATGACATCACTTATGTTGCACATGTAGCACAACAAACTTCTGCAAGTTAGATGATATGACAAAATGCAGTGACCAATGGGATGTCTTGTTGTAACCTTTTTGTACTTTTGAGCCCAAAAACTTATGCTTCTCATTTATTGAGTCAAAAACTATTTGCATGCATTTCAAGCAGGTTAACAGCGAGTTTAAACTTTAAACAGGACTTCCCTTGCTATCTTTTGGTTGTTCTAACCTAAAGATATCAATACCCTCATCACTACTTATAGCAAGCTAGTACAGTAGCTTAGGGATGTTTAGCCCTCCAGAATGTACATAATCCTTCTATTCATTTACTCAAACTACTGACAAAGGGCTTGCATGAAAGACAATTCTTCATAGAACCAACTTAAGCTGTAAAAGTACCATCAAGTGAAGTTCAGAAAATCAGCCAAGCATGTCTTAAAAACACAAAAATCTGAAGGAACGTACTTACAGCAGTAACAGATTTTACAATTTTGACTACTTCATCAACAAACAAAGAATAAACATCTCTATGGACATAAAATCGCTCAGCTCCAGCACAATTCTGCCCACTTGATTGGAGAGCAGCCCTAGCAGCAATTTGTGCAACCTATATTCAGTTAAATGACCTATTAGCAATTAATGGTACCTAAACAAAAAGATTTAAACTAAAGATGACCAAAAATCTCATACAAAAAAGCTATCAACAAGCACAGATTAACAAAAGGATAAAAAGAGGCTCATACATGGGAAACATCTACGTCTTCACAAACAATAAATGCATCTTTTCCTCCAAGCTCAAGGGTGACTGGTATCAGCGTTTCAGCAGCTTTTCTCATTATCTGTAGTAACAGTAAACAGGCCACCCATGGAACCTTAGATGGTCTCTCATCTCTAATTTCACAGCTATATTGGGTAGCATTCATGTACATTCTAATCCTAGTACAAAGATGAAGTTAGATGAGAACTGAATGCATTTCCTTATTGAGGTCCTTAGATAAGAGGCACTACTAGTGACACAAGATAAGTTCCACAAGAAAACTCTCTTCCAGAATAAGTTTGGTGATGATATTATAAGCTACTCTTTTATAACAAATTTTTTTTGGTATCGACAGTGCCAGAAAGCATAATAAGTAAAGGTAATTTATACAGAGAAAATCCTGCTTAGCAAATAGATAAGGAAAAATGTGTTTTATAGGCCAAGGGAAGAATATACCAGTTTACCCACACCCGGTGATCCGACAAATATAATTTTGTCGACTGAAGATACAAGTGCTTCTCCTGTTTCAGCAAACCTGGAAGACAGTTCGGTTCGTGTTAGAAAAATAAGTCAAGCAAGCATAAAGAAAAAGAAGAAGCCTGATAATCCGTACCCTGTTATCACTTCAACCAGATTTTCAGGAGCTCCAACAGCTGCAAGGGCAGCTTGGATAATTCGCAGATAAAAACATCCAGACCAACTTGCATGTTCCGAGACCTACACTATCAAGCAGATAACATTGTCAGGAGTATGGTTCTGGGATACGGCTCTTGTTTTGAAACGTTTCTGCTGTGGAAAGAAAGAAAATATTCTTACACAGGTAAGTATAACGCCTACATGACCAGAAATAAGACGATAAAGTCTTGCAGACCTTGATCAACAAGAAAATATTGTAATTGATAAGGCTTGAGGAGGCATCTATAGAGAAGATGTACCTAAAAACATGTAAAATTGGAAGGCTATTGCGCTTAAAGTTCGAAAGCTCTCCTTCCCCCCATCCCCAAAGCAGACACAACCCAAAAGAAAGGAAGACTGAGAAGGAAGAGATTAGATCTAGAGAAATAGGAATGCTTAATTGTAGACAGCAGTGAATTACAAGTAGGGCATTATATAAATACTATACACAGAGTCCAAACTTGTACAGAAAACGAATGTTTCCCGCTTCATCTTCAATCATATAGTAAAATATGCATTTGCCGTTGTATACGCATAGGAACCGCATCCATTTCTTACGGGCGCAAAAAACTGCCGGGCATTGTTGCCACCCTCCCTCCCTCTGTCTTATTGACTTCTCCTTCCCCTAGTCTAACAAACCACCTGCTAGTAACTTCATTCCCATTTCCCAAAACGTAACGCACAAAGCAGTAGCTTAAAATGACAATGTCCTCTAAGTTTTTTTTTTTTTGGTTGATAAATGACGATATATTCGAAGCCGCCAGGGAGTGAACCCAAAATACAACAGGAAACCCGAAATTCGTATCTAGCTAAAGAACTATACAACTACGAAAGCTGTCCAAGAATTCCAAAAATATATCCATAGAACATATACTCTCATACTCGGACCACAAAAATAATGCATTTAGGATAGAAGCTTCAAGCCTCTTTTGCTTCAAAGCCCTAAATATTCCTTTCACGCCAAACACACCAAAAAATGCGCAAGGGAGTAACCTCCTAAAGTACTGTCTTCCTTCTCTTCCTTGAGAAAGGACCAGCTCCGTAACAAAGCCATAGCTGATTAGGCATGACCCAAGACATGCCAAAGCCAAACAGAGAAAAGATCATATCCAAAAACAGCTTTGCCACCTTGCAATGCAATAGAAGATGATCAATGCTCTCCCAATCAGATTTACACAAGAAGCACCAACTTACATAAATCCTTTGCCTCTTCTGCAGATTCTCCCGAAAGAGCGCTGCGTTCAACGTTGCTTCTGAAGCAAAGAAACTCACCTTAAGAGGGGCCATAGTTCGCCAAACAGCCATATTTCGGAACCAAATAACCACAAAAAGGTTTCACCGCGAATTCACCTGAAGAGCTACCAGCCCAAACCACCCTATCCCTACCCTTTGACCACACTTAACCGAGGTTGAATGAAGCTAACTCACCACTAATACTGAGATAATCTGCCATTGAGGACTATTTGTTAACAGCCATCCTAAAAAGTAAATGTGATTTGCTAAGTTCTTCCTCCTCGCACCACAAGTCGTGCCAAAACTGAAACGGCAAGCCACTTACTACCTAGGTAGTACGGACACCTCTCCTAGGTGGAGGTATGGTGTCCTAAACGGACGGACACCCCAACACCCACCGGACACCGGCCGACACGTGTCGGACACGCTTAATCGGTGTCGGAATTTTTTTTAAAAATTTTTGACACCGTGTCGAACACTTCATCGACGAGTGTCGGACACGACATGGAGCAATGTCGGACCGTTTGGGGCCAATTTCAGATTTTTTGAACTATTACCGTCTTCTCCTCTCTCAACTCACGGTTGCTGTCTGCCGACCACATCAAGGCTGTGGCTGGTGTTGCCGAAGCTGTCGCCGGAGTTACTGGAGCTCAGTCGACGAAGATACCGAAGCCGAAGCCAACGGATCTGACGAAGATACCTAAGCAGCTATCGCCGTCGCCAAAGGTCTCGCCATCATCGCTAGAGGTCCTTCGTCACCGTCGCTGACCCACAGGTCTCCTTCGTATCCTGATCTCGTTTCTTTTTTCTTTTCTCCTGTTGTCCTCTTGTTTCTTTCCTTTTCTTTTGTCCCTTTGTCCTCTCGTTTCTTTCCTTTTCTTCCTTTGTCGTGCATTTCCAGTACATTGACTAAATAAATATTGACCAAATAAATGTTACTTGTATATTTTGTAGTTTTTCATTATTGTTTGTTATTTTAGATTGTGGAATATATTTGATATTTATTATATTATATTATATATATAATATTAAAAAAATAGCGGTGTCCAGTGTCTGTATCCGTGTCGGACACCGACGACACCGTGTCCGTGCTACCTAGCTTACTACAGAAAGATGTACAAATTTTCGAAAAGCGGCCAAACCATGACTATACTCACCCATAGGCTCACATCATAAGGGTCCCCTTCCTTTTACAGCCACCATTCAAACTCCCCAACCCCGTACTTACTCACCACAACCGATTTCAGAAACCACCTTCCGACAAGATCTCCACGACCATTTACCAAGCAATGCACTGTTAAAGAGTCTCAACTTTTTTATCCCCAAACCACTAAGTTGCGTTGGTATGCAAACCTGGTCCCCACTTCACTAAATGATACTTCTTCTCTCGACCTTCACCTTCCCATAGAAAGTCCCAAAACAGCTTAGTCATTGTGCATGACCAAAGACATGCATGACCAAAATGCACAATGGTCCCACCCCTTGTGCATTTTTTGGTGTGCTTGGCATGAAAGTATAGCTGTTTAGCTTCAGTTTCCTCTTGTATTTTGGGTTCGTCCCCTTGGTGGCTTTGAGTATATTGTTACTTAAAAAGAAAAGAAAGGTTCTTTACGCAATAATTAGATAAATTGATGACCATTCAATAATTTTGTAACTTATATTGTTGTGTTCCAAATAGTTTCTTCCCTAGAATAAAGGATGACGCGTACTTTAAGTCCCGGATTTTGTACTAGCCAAAGCACGAAACATGTGCCTATTAGTACCCGTTTCTTTTCTTCTGTGCGATTTTTGACCCTTTACAGTTGTACCGGTCTTCTCCAAAAAACAGAATGTATCATACACGCAAGTATACGGGGTCGTACTTTTCCGTATCATATTTCACTAACTATAGATCGGCTTTTGCCTTGAGTAGGTCCCATCCATAGCCAACGAGCAGAACTACATGTTAATGCATACAGAAAAGTACGACCCCGTATGTGAGGCAGAGAGTACAAAGACGAAATACCTTCACAACAATGCTGTTTCCAGAAAAGACTGCCGCTAACATTGGATTAAATATGTTGTGAAAAGGATAGTTCCAAGAAACGATGGCACCAACTACACCAAGGGGGTGAAATTCCACTTTGGATTTCTTGTGAAGCATTGACCTTCCAGAGGACCTGAGATCCATCATGTTTATGAAAATCATCATCCTTGATTATCTCTTCGTAGACTTTTCTTGGTAAATGCAATATATGCAAGGAATCATATCATGCAAAAGTAATTGACTGTACTAGAGCCTTACTTGGTTAAAAAACACGAACCAAGCTATATGACATGTATATACTTGTTCTAAAAAGGCCGACAACATTAAGTATGGATCCTCGGAACAACAATACCATCCATTGGGTTCAATAACATAGTGTAAGGGAAAATTTTGATGAACAAAAAATTAACGCAATTACACATGAAGACAGAAAAGAGGAACAATACTACCTACCGGTATTCAGGCCTCAACCATCGCTCACCCTCTGAAAGTAGCCAGGTGATCTTCTCACATGTAGTCATAATTTCTCCCAACGAAGCATCGACCATTGTCTTTCCAGTATCACGTGATGAGATTCTAGTCAAAATTACACAAAATTAGAACTATAGGAACTCTTAGATTATAAGTTTCCACAGGCTCAAAGGTTTAAAAACTAATACGAAGTAAGAAATGAGTTTAAAAACCTCGGCACAAGTTCAATAAAGGGAAAAAAGAGCACGTAGAACTATGACAAACCCCTGAATCTTATCATTACAGTTACAAGATTGCCAATGTATGGAGCATTACAGATAAATTGTGCAGCCAATATAAAACTTCTCTTCTGTGTCGCGATCTACTCAAACTTGTGTAAAAAATCTAACAACACTGGTTGATGACTGTATTTGATCGGATGGTTAAAGATGTAGCAAATACTCTTCCCACCACAATTCTATTACACTGAGAAAGTTCAAATAGTGCAAAACAAGTTGCTGGAACACTATATGTAAAATATGACACAAAAGAAAAGAGCATGGAACAAATTTGTCCAACCTGGCACTCTTTCGTTTTAAGCCACACAACCTCCTTCACCAATAGCACAGAAAGGTCAATAACACAAAGGGATCTTACTCGCATATAAGCTCTTGATGTTCTATAATATATTTCAGAAGTATCCGCAAAAACTGGCGTCTTTGCTTGAAGCTACTCTTTGCCCATATTTTCTGCGCCTTACTCGCCTGCGCCACACGCTCCTTAACCTGAGCATACTCGAGCAGTCATCAGTTTCAGTAAATAGACATTTATGCTAATGAGCAAGTAGGTTTGTTTTATCTCTGGCAAGGGCGCATAATGTGCATAGGATTCAATAACTTAAAAAATATGCCATTTCAATGGAAATGCTAGCAACAACTTTGGGCACAAAACTGAAAAACAGAAGAAGCAAAGAAATAGCAACAGTGCAAAAGTAACAACGTCAACTAAGATGTACAAAGTCCTATGCAGAAAACCTTGGCATCAAGGAAAGTAATCAAGGGCTCATGGTTCTTCAAATTATGCATAAGATGTTTGACTGAGAGAAAGAAGACCAGATCTTCATGAAAAAATTACAGCAACCAAGATGTCAAGGAAATATAGGAAAGGGGGACAAAAGCAAGCAAGAGAATAGATAAGCACTAGATACATGCAAACTTAGCTCTATATCAACGTGGATTTCATCCCTAGTAAGCAGCAAAAAGGCTAACAAGCAATGCCGAGTATAACAACTCTTCCCTAAAAATCAAATTCAGGCTGATCTTTACCAAGTGCATTCAATAGTAGCATAATAAACTCACTAACCTCATCAGGTTTTAGTGTTGGGAAGAACCCCAGGTATTTCATGGTTGCAGGCTCATAGCACTGAACCTTGTCTGTCTGTCTTCTCGAAGGTATCTGCATCGAGATGTGAAAAGTTAATTAGAGTTCATTAACATGAAATTTTCCTGAGCAATATACAAAATATCCTAAGCTAGCGTTACTTAGAAAGGCAAAGCAAAGTGAGAGGTCAACAACATTGGCTTCATAACAATCGGTGTTATTAGAGCAATTTTGACAACAGGACCTTTATATGCATCAATAACATTTGAAAGTCACTATTAGCAACCAATCCACAAAAAGAAACTAGCACACGTCTAATTAAGCAGGATTTCAGTACCAATCATACGTCTAAAAGCGTGCAATCTGGCACACTTAATTGGATCAAAATAATCTTGCACTGTCCAGCATCTAATACTGCTAACTTAAAGCGTTTTCTAACTAATTAAATGCTAAGTAGAATGCTAGCGTGCAATAACATTCAGTTCAATTCAACTACAGCGACGATTCTGGCCATAGGAAAGGCCTCAATTCCTCGATAGCATGAAAAACTCGAAATGCATCTACAAAACCTCACTTCGATCTGATCACAGGACGAACGTTTCGTATGCAGTGAGATTAATCAACCATAAGCTCCATCAAAGCATTAAACAGCATTTTCAGAAACTTACATATATGAAGCTGTTTTCCTTCGGCTGAGTTCCATCCTCCAGCACTGCAAAAGCATGTAAACATACAGTAAAATGTGCAAAACACACACAAAACAAAGACATGCACAGGTATGCAACAAGGACATGCACAGGTATGCAATTAGAGAGAGAGAGAGAGAGAGAGAGAGTACCGTCAGAAGCGTCAACATCGATGGAAGGCACATTGGGAGGAATGAGCATCAACAGGAACCTGCAGAGGGCGAAAGCGAGAGCCAGAACGATCAACGGCCACCAGAAGGCCATTGTAACTTGAGGATTCTAAGGGTATTCGCGATGAAGAACCCTAAAGGGTCATGAACAGATCGTCTTCTTATGGAGAATGTAGCACTAGCAGTCGTAGTGTTGCCGTGTTGGCATCCCTATGGGGCATCTGGTATAATTTAAATTTCTTATTTGTGTTAAAAAGAGTCCAACAAGCAAAGAGGCGAGAAGAAAGAAAAATTAAATTACTTTAAAAGAACTGAATTTACTACTCCCGAATATTCGTTCGCATTTCATAGGTTGTTGAAAAAAATAGTGATTTCTCTTAAATTACTTTTTTTGCAGTAACTATATATATAAACCTACGTAAAGTATGACATAAAAGGACACGGATCGTCTGTTGTAACTAGGTTTACAGCAAACATGTTGTAACTTTAGTTACAGCCGTCCGATCATGATAGGCTTGAGATGACGGTCCAGATCATGTCACGTCATCAAGCTATTTTTTCTTCAGACAATCTCTCTGTCGACCCCAATTCTCTCTCTCCAATTCCAACTATCGGCGGCGACAACACCTCCTACTCCTCCACCTACCGGCGATGGCAATCTGCACTCCCCCACTTTCCTCCAAAATGTGAACCGCCAGCGACTATAGATCGGTGGTCGGCGTGTAAAACGGTAGTTATGGGTAAGGGTGAACTAGGGTGGGTTCGATATTATGTGATGGCGTTAGATCTAGGGTGCTGACTATGGGCATCAAATTAGTGGTGATGGTGGCGGTCTTAAGGAACGATGATAGCTGCAATGGTGGTGATCCTGAGGTACGATGGTAGCTGGCATGGTGGTCGTGACATGGGTCGTAGGGAGACGAGAGATGGGAGAAGGGATACGGGGCCATCTTGGCTGTGTCGTCGCTGGAAGCTGGAGAATTGTCGCCACTGGAAGCTAGAGAGTCGTCGACACCGGAAGGGGGAGGGTCGTTGCAGGCAGATCAGAGTGTTCTCTCTCTTTGGACTTCACGCCAATAATTGAGAAAGAGAAGTTAGGTGACGTGGCTTAATCTGTGCCTTCGAAATTGATCTGACGGCTGTAACTAAAGTCACAGCATGTCTGCTGTAACCCTAGTTACAGAAGACAATCCAGATCCGACATAAAACTATACATTTTTACAGAAAAATTATTAAATTTTTTTTTCAATAATGCGACTTGCTGCTAAAAGCGATAAATATTAATGTCTGCAAGACAACACCCGACAGTTTAGAATGTGATTCTGAAATAAAATGTCGTATTGTAATTTTTTTCCTTTTTGCTTGGTCATAACCTTCAAAAAAATGGAGGTTAGTCATGATCCGGTGTATCAAATGAGCATGTTTGGTCAATAAAGTGAGAAAAAGAAAGAAAAAGAGAAAAGCAAATTCTAAGAACCATATTGCAGTTGTAGGGCCCTTGTAGATTCCCAGTTTAATTCACTTTATTCTTTTGTATAGTTAGCCTCTTGGACGGCTGCGGAAGCAAAGGGTCTTATTAAGTTCTCAACGAATATTGTATGGTCAACGATGATACCCAATTAGTTAGTACTGTGAGATAAAATATCAAATAATTTACTGTCTTTTTTAATTTTTTAAATATTACATCACTCCTCGATCTTACGATTTTAAATGGTGAAGACTAACGGACCAGTACCACTTGAATTCTACTGCAGTCACGCATGTATGGTCAAAAAGCTTTGCTAGTATATGCCACTAAAATATAATCAAGTAAACTTCTTCCAAAAATGCTTATGCAGCGCAATCCAAAATTCCTGAAAAAAATTTACAAGCAAGAGGCTATCCATTATAATCCGGTGATAAGGGATGAATTTAATGAATTTTTTTGCGTGCACCTCCCTTTATTAGTAGCATTTATGGTAGTACACTAGATATGTGTAAATAACCACATTTACCGATCAAATCCTAGTTATAGGTGAAACTCTTTCTTAAAACCTTTGTTCCAACCAAAACATTTTATCTTCTTTATTTCAAGGGTTAATGACAAAACTGTCTCATAAAATTTACATGTTTTTACATTTTACTCCCCGTTTTTATAACTTTTATAATAGTGTCCCCCGAGATTGACAAAATTATTACAAACAGCTTCAAAATTGGATGTCCGTTCAGTTTTTTACGTTAAGTCCGCATGTGCGGTGCACGTGCCAACGTGCCATTTTGGCACGTGCAAATTTGTCATTTCTCATATTTTCCTCTGATATGCAAATCCCCAAATCGGAGATTGTACTCGCCCTAACAAATCCAGCCGCCGATCCAGCTCTCTCATCCTTGACTTGGACAGTTGGACACATGGAGAACCTCATCTCCCTAGTCAATCGGCTGCAGGGAGTGTGCACGGCACTTGGCGATCACGGTGAAGAGTGCGCGTTGCCCACTCTCTGGGATGCCCTCATTTCCATCGTCGTTGTCGGTGGCCTGGTCAGATTGCGATTCCTACGCCGTCAATCTCTCTGTGTACATGTTTGATTTTCTGGGCCGATTATTTTGGTAATTCCAAGTCCTTAAATTGCCGGCCACAGTGTTGCTATCTATTTTCATATGTTTGTCTTGTGTATAAGCATTCTGTAGATCGTTGCTAGTACTTGATGGTTTTTAGTTTCCTTTCTCACTCTGTTCACCATCATCATCTCTCTCTCTCTCTCTCTCTATATATATATATATATATATATATATATATAGGAAATAGCGAATATATTGCTAGCCTTAGGCAAGTTGCCTAAGGCTAGTGACTAAAACTATGTCGTTTTTTTATTAAAAATGCCTAATTTTTAAAATTTTTCATTTTTTATACACTCCGTTCTAACTTGATAAACTCATTCTCTCTTTCTCACACTCCCTATCAGACTCCACCCCATTGCCGGCCTCCATCACCAGACAGCCTGCACCGCCGTTGACCCATCATTTCCACCGTCCAATCACACACTAGCAAAACGCCCACCCCCTTTCCTCCTCCAATCCTTTCTCTCGCCTCAAAATCAGACTCACCGCCGGTGACCCTCCATTTCCACCCCCCACACCACACACGGCCACACAGAACCAAACAACCACCTCCACAAAACTGACACCACAGCCAGCCATGAACCCAATCGCACCCCCGTAATGTTTCGACATCAGCTGTGTTGCTGTCAATCCACCACCACCGACAAGCCCATCGCACCGGTCCTATATACACTAACGACCGTCGACCTCCACCACATGGAAACTTCCCATAGCAACACTACAAAAACCGTGACCACATCACAAAACCAACCATTCATCGCACAAACCCATCACAACCATTCTTCTGATTTCAAAAGTTCAAGAAAGGATTCACAAAATTTTTGAATTAAATTTGTTCAATTGGGAATTTTAGATTCTAATTGTAAGTTTCTCAAATTGGCCGAGGTGTAATGGTTGACCCCGTGATATGGGAGGAGGAGAGTAGGCAGGCAGTGGAGGGATAATGGGGGGTGGTGGGTCGCCGGCGATGGAGGCCGGTAGGAGATGAAGGTGTTAGCGAAGATGGAGGATGGTCAGCGGCATAGCAGATGTTGGTTGCGCACTGTGATGTCGCCGGGGGGGGGGGGGAATTGTTGGCGGCGGTGGGTCTATGTACCGGCGGTTGTTTGGGAGGGCGGGTGGGCATGGTGGATCGTCGACGATGGTGGCTGGCCGGTGATAGTGGCAGGCGATGGGTTGATGTGCGTTGTGGTCGTGTGGAAGATCAGATAATGAGAGAGAGTGCTGTGGGGAGATTGAAAAAACTGAAAAGGAAAAACCAATTAAAAATTAATCAAAACGACGTAGTTTTAGTTGCTAGCCTTAGGCAACTTGCCTAAGGCTAGCAACGTATTCACTATTCTCATATATATATATATATATATATACATGTCTCCTTCTTAATCTCAATAGTGGTAGGAACATAAACTACCACAAGTAAGGGGTCATCAACAAAAACTTTGATTAAAACTCAAAAATAATCTTTGCGATGCTGCCGCAATTCAGATCAGGGGTAAGCAACAAACCGTTCAAACCAATCCGAACCGCTGAAACCGAACCAATCCAATCCGAACCGTTTAAAGATCTTAACGGTTTGGTTTCATATTTTTCAAACCGACCTTGGTTCGGTTTGGTTCACGGTTCACATTTTTTAAACCGATTTCAAACCGAATCAAACTGACCTATGATATATTAATATATTTTTAGTAATACTCCATTGATAATTACACATATAGGGTGCTAAGCAAATCCAAATAAACAAATCTTGAAAGTTAAAAGAAACGAAAATATTGACAACACTTATAATACCAAAATTTTTGTGACCAATATCTATTTTATCTTTACTCACTCTTTTTCATTCACCAATGAGAACTTATATATCGAATGAAACAAGATTATATGCAATTTAGAAAAATATAACTTCAATTAGTAATGTCCAAAGGAACATCTTTAAGTGGGCGCAAACCGAAACCGACTAAGCCAAACCGTTTAAACCGATCAAACCGAACCGTCCAAACTTATGGTGTTTGGTTTGGTTCGGTTCGGTTCACAAATTTTCAAACCGAAGAGTAACAGTTCAGTTTGTAGTTTGACCCCAAACGGAACTGTGCTCACTCTAATTCAGACCAATCCACCTCCGGGACTTCGCCAAAGTAAGTACCAAATTGCAATGCAAATTCCTGAGAGAACTACTCCATAGGCAAAGCATTTAATCGGATCCAAAGGTTAACTATAGAAGAATCTACATAAAGAACTTTCTTAAAAGGGATCTCTACCTATTGAGAACAAGCATTGCACTATTTTATGTTCCAAGGATTTTCAGTTAGAAGGCATTGTATTGTAAGTCAAAAGGATCAGAGAAATGAACTGCAAAATAAAAACCCACAGCTTCCACTTCCACATTACCAAGCAGCTGCCAATACTGTGAACAAAAGGAAGCGAAAACTCTCCTACGATCGATGAACTTGCTCAGTAAAGTGTTCCTCCACTTCACTATTTTGGGCATTAAGCTGGTCCTGATCCACCAGAACGAAACTGCCACAGCGTTCCAAAATAGGAACTTCATCCAGGTTGGAAGATTCTACACTTGAGATTGACATAGGAACAGCAGAAAGAAAGCAGTAAATGAAAACCAAAGAGAAAGACAACCCAAGAACTGAGACGGAGGGAAAGAGAAGAAGAGATCACACAGAACTCTCTTCTAATCGCACGCTTAATCGCTTAGAAAGCTGGTCAAAGACTCGCACACGAAGTCCGTATCAGAGAGAGAGAGAGAGAGAGAGAGAGTGAACAAAGTGAGAAAGGAAAGACGGGTCAGGAGAAATTACAAATCTGCAAGTGCCAAAATGACATTGCACTGCACATTAGAATTTAACGTTTAAAATTGAGCGTACGTCCAATTTTGGAGCTGTTTGCAATGATTTTATCAATCTCGTGGAATATTATTACAAAAGTTGTAAAGACGGAGAGTAAACTGTTAAAACGTGTAAACCTCAGGGGACTATTTTGTCATTAACCTTTATTTCAAACATCTAGTCCTTGAATTAACGGGCGAAGCTTACTTCAGCATGTACTGTTATTACCTCTTATTTGTGGTTAAAAGAAAGAAAAGAATATTGTAAGAGAACTCTCACGTGCCCGAGGGGCCAATATAATTGGGTGGTTTAGATCTAATCACAGAACACTAAATGACGAAGAAGTTGTTGGCTCTTTCTAATAACATAAAATTTTAAAGGGCTAATTACACTTATGTCCCTGAGGTTTGGGGGTAATTACATGTGAGGACACAAAGTTTCAAAAAACACTTGTGTCCGTTGACAAACGGAATACAAAAATACTTAACGGTTCTAACAAAAAGACCAAGTTACCCCTAAATAAAAGTTGAAATCCTGATTTGCCCTGGGACCACTGATTCGTAACAGTGTGCTATGCCCATAAAGTTATCATAGTCACCCACCAACCCCATCTTCCTCCCCCTTCCCCGTCTGCGCTGCAACCAATCTTCTCCTCCGGCAGTCCTTTCAGATCTACCACCGACGACGTCGACGTCGCTCCTCCCCCTCCATCTCTTCTCTCCTCCCCCGCCGCAGCCTACTCGCTCACCCCACGCCGGCATGTTCAACGAATTTCCCAACCTGAACCATCGCAATGACGCCGACAGGAATACTCGCCGACCTTTTCTTCGTCCTCGCCCTCTACTGTGGAACATACCCTTTTACGCACAAATCCACCGCGCGCGCCCGTCCCCTTCTGTTCTTTCACAATCGGCCGGTATGGGTAAGTTGACCAAAATTTGTCGTCCCCATCGTCGCCGAAAAAAACAGATCCACCACAGCCCCCGTCCCTTTCTGTTCTCTCTCAATTGGTTGGTATGGGTGGGTTGACCAAAATTCGCCGTCCCCATCGTCGTCGAAAAAAACAGATCCACCACAGCCCCTCATCCCCTTCTGTTCTCTCTCAATCGACCGGTGTGGGTGGGTTGACCAAAATTCGCCGTCCCCATCGTTGCCAAAAAAAAAAACAGATCCACCACAGCCCTCTGTCCCCTTCTGTTCTCTCTCAATCGGCCAGTGTGGGTGGGTTGACCAAAAGTCGCAAATTAGGGTTTCAAACTAACCTGCTCATTCGCAAATTTAAACTAACTTGCTCATACTGAAACTCTAATTGGCAGATTGAAAATTTTTGATGAAATGGATTGCAAGGATAGAGAACAAATCAAGGTTTTAAACCCTAATCTTTAAATTAAAGCTTAAAATTTTAATTTAAAATTATTAAAAATATTATGTATACACAGCACAAGGGATAATATTGGCATTTTCAAAATACGTATAAATGACATCATAAAAAAAGTTTACTTTTTGGACGGAACCCTGACGGATGGACACGGTTAATACATTTTAAAAGTGTTTGATTACGGTATGTTATATTTTGAAACTTTATGTCCTTGACTGTAATTACCCCTAACCGCAGGGACATAAGTGTAATTAGCCCAATTTTAAAACCTTTTAGCACATCAAAACATTGGTTAGCAATCGGGCATGTCAGTTGACAAACACAATCCTAGCCCCACCAGCATGTTCACAAGAATATTATTGTCTATGGCACTTAAGAAACAATATTAGCCTAAGATAGTCAGGAGTCAAAGTTATTATTATAACAATCAATTGTAGGTGCTTATATCAGAATTTTCATTTGGTGCATTATGGATGCCTAGATTATGGTACATTAAACTCTAATTGATATCAACTCTTTTTTTATTGGTGTTAATAGCATCCGGCTTAACTGACGATAGAACTCTGAAATTATAGCAAAGTGCGACATTATACCTTGAATATTTGTTTTTTTGGTGGAAAAAATCAGTTAATCGACGGGGGTTAGTGAAAATTGACCGCATCAAAAGTTTTTGGGAATAAATTGGGAGATTGCTTTGCAATGTGTAATGTTTGCCAAAAATATTTTCATGTTAACAAGATCCCCAACATCGGCCGATAAAGAGATACTTACTTCCAAAAGGAAAAAAAATTAAAAGTGTGAAAATGCAATATTGTCATAGTTGAAGGGGGTGTTAGATGTTAAGCCAAAACACCCAACTTTACCTTTGCATATGAAAATTTCATATAAATATCAACTTATTTTCTCCAAGTGCACCACACCATCCGAAGCCCTCGCCTTGAAGATATATATCAAATGAAAAATTTGTTTGCATGAAAACAAGTTAAACTGCAGACATTCAAACAAAAGCTCTCCATCCATTATCCATTACCTTATAAAAGAACAAAGCAACACAATGATAAATAAATTCTAAACGACCGTCATAGATTGCTTGAGCGACGAGCGCCCAGTCTTACCTCTCCTCAGACTTGATCCATGGCCATATGTAGGATTATTTGGACCCAAAGGACCTCAATGCAATCTTACTTCCCTTTAAGACAATAAACCCCACAGGCCACACTCCACAGGTACTATCCCGCAATTATTCCCAATTCAATCACTGACCAACAAGCAGGTTACACATTCACAAACTTCTCACATGAGCCGTCGGATCACAATCCAACGTCCCAAAACCAAACAATCTTACTCAGATTTCCGTTACGGCACATGTCTCCATCTCCTGTAAAGTCGCACTTGCCTTTCTATTGCCGCACAGCGTGTGAGCCTTCCGAGTCTTCGTCCGACAGATCAAGCATTCATTCAGACATATCAGACAGAGAGATGGCCGAGGAAAGAAGGGTTGGGGTGGCCGTGGATTTCTCGCCATGCAGCCGGAAAGCGGTGCAGTGGGCTGCGGACAACGTTGTCCGGAAAGGGGATCACCTTATCCTCGTTACCATCCTCCCCGAAGGCAACTATGAAGAGGGCGAGATGCAGCTGTGGGAAGCCACCGGATCTCGTACGATCCCTCTTGCTCTTTGCATCTTCTGAGTAACTATGTCTATATAACATGTTTGCATGATTACCTTTTGTGTACTAACAAGTTTTTGTAAGCATAAATTCATGTCTTATTGAGTTACTGTTTGCTCTAAAAACGTCGGTAGAAATTAAAAGTTTAACGGTCTATGTATGATACCGGTTTTTTGTAATGAGGAATGACCCAGAAAGAATGAATGACAGGCATCTTGTTGCCAAGGGCTAGCGATATAGGTACTAAGGAGTTCCTTGGCGGTATTTAAGGAAAAATCTATTTCAACTGAACTGAGATATGACAGGCCCAACATGGCAAAATGACCTTGGCAAGGAATTCGAGAGTGACTTACTACTTAGCTAGCCCATTTCATCAGAGGCGACAATTTTAGGTTATTATGGCTAGATTGGAGGTGTAATTGCTACGGTAAAGTGCAAATTAAAGGTAGTTCGTATATTTGATGAGCGTGATATAATGGTGTTTCTGGACCAATAGGATAATTTTCATGCTATGAACATAAGTGGGTAGATCCTCTCGTGGTGTTCTTCATTTGGGGTTATAGTCGGACCAAGAAGGGGATTTGGTGTACCTCTAAAAATCTCTAATGCCACCTCTAGGTTGTTGATGCTACTAAATCTACTTTCTCATCGAAGTCGATAAAACAGGGCAAATGGTTTGTGTTTATGCACGTGCGTGTGTTTTTCTTTGCGAGGGGAGGGGTGGTGGTGGTAAATGGATGTGGTTAGGTAGCCCAAACCTTGTGCAGATGTGAAATATCTGCAACCATCTAGATCTTTTTTGCTGAAGGAATTGCTACTTTTCATGAGTGAAGAAATACTACATCTATAAGCTAGAGTTTTTAAAAGTTTTTATAACCAAGGGAAAATTCTTCATGTTGTGTAAAGGACAAAATAAAAGACAAGTGAAGCTCAACCTTTTCTCTTTGAATTTAAGCTTTGGGGAGTAACTAATGGATCGACTTCATGAAATATTTAGGCGTCTGCATATGTATGCGCGCGCACATAGACATGCGCATACATTTATTTGTAAGGTTTTGTCCTTGAGAAGATGAAGAAATCTTCTTGCAGATTTCGGAAGAAATGTTATTAGATCCTTTACCTATTGTCCGTGTTGTTATATCACTATGCTTTTGACAGCTCTAATCCCTTTGGTCGAGTTTTCTGACCCACATATTATGAAGAAATATGGTGTGAAACCCGACCCAGAAACACTGGATATTGTTAGTTGTGCTGCTGCTCAGAAAGAGGTTAACATTCTTACTTGGATTCATGTCGTTAAAAGCACTTAACAAATTTCAATTTTCCAATCAAACTAAACATTTCTGTTTCTGAGCAGATTGTGGTGCTCTTGAAAATTTACTGGGGAGATGCTAGGGAGAAGTTATGTGAAGCGATTGACAAAATTCCTTTGAGCTGCATTATCATAGGCAACAGAGGTCTTGGCAAGATCAAGAGGTATTTTTCTTTTAGAATTTTCTTTTGGTTTTGGTTTTGGTTTTGGTTTATGCTTTTCACTTTCACAGTTAGAGTCAATGTTCATTTATAGATTACGAGTTTTCCGCACAAGCCAAACCTGTAGATGTTTCTATTGAGGTTTTGATTATGGTTGGCTACTTTCGAGGAACAAATTCATAAAACACTTTGTATCGATTTCTCAAGTCTAGCTTCAGATCTTAAAGATTTTGCATCACATAAGCTTTTTGGCCAAATTCTGTTCTGGGTATCATCTATGTTTGGGATCTTCCTCGAATTGGATCATTTATGGGATTGTACGCTTAAGATTCAACCACAACCGCCTGGTACCAACTAAAGAAGTTTTTTGCATGTGCTCATCATCAATTGCCAAAATTTGGGTTCATTTTATATGGCAAAATAATTGGGCCCGTGGTTCCGAGCATTAGTACATATTGCTGGTTTTAGTTGTTTCGATTTCTTCCACTATTTTGCAGGGCTATTTTAGGCAGCGTCAGCAACTATGTGGTCAATAATAGTTCTTGCCCTGTTACTGTCGTCAAGAGCGCTCAACATGAATGATCCGCTGTCTAACCGAACTGGAGTTTCCTCCTTAGCTGCGTTCCTGTTTTACACAAGGTCCAAAATAAATTGCAGTTATTATCCTCCTTTCTGTAGCTTGGTATCAAGGTTTGATTGACGGGGCATGTATAGGACAAAGTCTTCTTTTCCATCTCCGGTTACTCGATAACTGGAATGTAATTTATTCGGAATCGTGGCCCATTGTTTTCGTTGTTTGTAATATTGGCTGACAAAACGTCATAAGCTTGGTTTCTACAACCAGTTATGGTTTCTGATAGCTGCTGCTAGTGTTGTGATTGTTGTTTTGGCCTTTGCAAGCTGCACATAAGACCTCTAAGTGCCCGTGGTTCTTGATATTTCTCAATCGTGGGACTAGTGTTGAAGTTGTGGTGGGATATATCTAGAAAGACATACATTGCTCTTAACATGTCACGGCCACCCCCGTCTCTCTAAAAGCGAGTCCACTGCTTATATTTTACGGGCCAGGTTCTCCTGTCCAAGTCGTACCCTTAAGTTTAGTTGGCTAAATCGCGCAAGAGGGGCGAGTTTTATGGACCAATTTCTATATTGAAACTTAATTAGAAAAGTTGTACCAAAAAAAACTAATTAGAAAAGTAGAAACTTTCTACTACTATCTACTAGTAGAACGTTCCGTGTAAATAAGGAAAATGGAAAGAATCGTCAGTACACATGTGAACCTTGTGAGTGAAAAAGGAGAGGAGAATAAGACTATTTAGACGAAAATTTTTAAAATTACCTTACATTTTAAAATCTATTTATTTTAAAATTTGTTGATTTATGAATTTATAGAATCGAATATTTTATATTTGGATTTATATTTGAAAAATCGAACCCAAATAATCTAATGGTGTAGGTAATGAGAGAGAGTTCCTTTCTTTACGGAAGTAGGTAATTAAAATTATGAAGATAACAAAGAGTCACTTTCTCCTTAAATAAGTCTTGACTAATTATTTTTATAGGAATTTTAGCACACTAAATCCCCTTTTCGAATTCTACCTAGTATTTGGTAAATCCATCCATCATAACCCAAAAAAGGAATTTGGTGTCATATATTCTCAAATCCTCTATACAAAGTGAAATTTCCAATTTAATCACCTCATCGATTCTGATCTAAAGAAAGTTTTTACTTTCTTTTGTTTGCTGAGCGAATGCAAGATAGATTAACCCAATTTTCCCTATAAAAATGAAAATTCTGGCACAAATCCATCTTCCTTTACTCTTCCTCTTTCACTTCGAGACCGTTTGAGATTGATTTAAAAGTATATTTTGATTAAATAAGAATCAGCTTTAATCCATTTTAAGCACAATAGATTAAAAGTTGTTGAATGTATTTCGATAAAAAGTGATTAAAGTAGATTTAGTGTGGCAAACTTACCATATAGTGTTATCAAGTTGAAAAGGAGCATTTAATGTCTGTCTATATGTAAGGATATTTTGATAATTCTTTTTTTCAAACCTGATTCTCTAAAACTGATTAAATCTTAATCCAAGAAAATGAGGATTATGGATTTAATCAGTTTTGAGCACATTAAAGCAGATTTAATCAGTTTACTTTTTTTTACCAAACATTTCAAACCTGATTTAATCTGAATCTAATCAGGTTTGACCATTTTAAAATCAATCTCAAACACTTACGATTTTGGTTTGAGGGTCCTTATTTGCTCCTTCCCATATTGCTTCTGGCTTCTGTGGTTGTAATTCAATTGCCTAGCTTCCATACATTTTACAGAAGCACCTTACCTTGAATCATATAACACTGCCCTTTAAACCAGAACGATCCTTGGTTTCAGAATCAATTAACACCATTGCCAAAGTCCGAGAAACAAGCTCAACACGGTTGATAAACAATGGTCTTTGTTTCGATGGTCATTCTGCTTTTATTGTAACCACCCTGTTTGAATGGTAACCAACCCCTTCCCCTCCCAACATCACTTCTATTTTTCACCTTCCCATTCATCCCATTTCCTCTGCTTTCTCCCCATTCTGGAACACATCAGAATGGAGCCCCATAGGTATCAAGCATTCTTCCTCATCTCCTTCTTCCCTCTCGTGCTCCTGAATCCGGCAAATGCAGGTTTCGAGAGCCAATCCCCGGCTCCAGCCTTGCAGCCCGTGTCCTCCCCAGGACTTGAGCCGGAACTTTCACCAAACTCCTCGGACCCTCCAACAAATCACGTATCCTTCCCGCCATCAGAGTCACCCGCTCCGTCCATCTCTGACCTACCACCCGAGTCGCCAGTCCCGCCATCTGACGTGAACCCTACCATCAGAGAAATATGTGATAAAACTGACCACCCGGGGCTGTGCCTCTCTACTATCGCTCCCTACCTAAAGGGTAAGGCGGACATGATGTCCGTGCTTGACGTTGCAATCAAGGCAAGCATCGAGGTGACGAGGTTGGCTCTGTTCATGGCGAAAAAAGTCGCTAGCTTGCCGGGAACTCCTCCCGACGTGGCCTCTATCCTCAAGGATTGCAAGGGCAGTTACGACGATGCCTTGTACAATTTTCAGAATGCAATGGACGCCCTCCCGGCTCGTGACACTGGCACGATGAGCACAATGCTTAGCGCTGTTATCACTGACATTGGAGATTGCGACGACGAGTTTTCCGGACAGAACAACCCGTTGGCTAACTACGCTGATAGGGTGACTAAAATGACAAGCAATTGCCTTGCCATCGTCTCCTTGATCCATTAACCATTTTTCTAGATTCAACTTTTGTGTCTGTTATTAGGTGTGTGATTGTGTGAAGGGGATGACCCTTTTGCTTAAAATCACTTTGAGAAATGTAGGTTGTTCTCTCATTGTGTGAGAACAAGTGATCTGTAGATCTAAAGGGTTGAGAAGTTCTTTGGTAATAAGCCTTCAGAAGTTCTTTGGTAATAAGAGAAGCTTTGTGAGTTTCAAACTATATACAACGTTGCATAATGCCCTCTTCCTTTTGTGCTTTGGTATTGTCTTTGAAGAGATGCAATAGAACTAGAAAAAATTGCGTAAAATACCCTCGTTGTTTGGAGTAGTTGTAAAAATACCCATGTTGTTACAAAAATTTCATAAAGACACCTGAAAAAGTGAAAGTGTTGCACCGTAAAAATTCCGTAACATAATGGTGAAATGGCTAAATTGCCCCTCTATATAAATGAGAATGGCACGCTTTCTTCTCCTGAGTGGCCAATTTTTCTCCTCATTCTTCACGAGATCACTTAGTGGATCGATGGCGGGCTTGCGGCGGCGCAAGTGAGAATCGCAGGTGGCGGAGGAAATGATGGGACTAGCGGAGCAAACGATGGGTCATGAGTATCTTATTAGCCAGAGTTGCACAATCTTAGTCTAGGGTTTCAATTGCAGATTGCGATTTGAAACCCTAAAATCTGAGATTGTGCGATTAGAGTTCAAATTGTTGTGGTCGCAGCGGGATTAGTGTTCGATTTAAGTTTGGGGGTTCAATTAGGGTTCGATCTAAGTTATGGGTTCGATTAGGGTTCGAGTTGTTGTGCGATTGGTTTAGGTTTGATGGCTATAGTGAATCGGCGGTGATGGTGGCGGCGGGATCGGGTGGCTGTTGGCGGTATGGGATTATGTGCAGCAATTGGCGGCGACGGGATTGAATGAGGCATATGGTGGCACCGATTGTGGGTGATGCAAGTTGCAGACGGGGTGGTGGAGGCGAAATTGTGAAGGGTTTACACTGGCGGCCCACGGTGACGGGGCTGGCGGCCGCTAGGCACACAAGACTGGGGTGGTGGCAGCTCCGGTAATGGGTGGTGTAGGTGGCAGACGAGTGGCTAGGGTTAGGTTTTGGTGGAATTGAGATTTGTTTGGGAGAGAGAAAAAGAAGAGGGTACTTTAGTCTTTTAACATATAATTTTTTTTTACTACACGCATCGTTCAAGAGCGTGAAGAGCACGCTCTGTTAATTTAGATGACTTTTCTAACGGTTGCAACAAAATTATTTTACGTAATTTTTCATAAATTTTCCGTAATTTTTCCTATATATAAATGCCAAGTTGTGAACAAATTAACCGGTACTTTTACCATCACTTCATTATTTATTTATTTTTTAACTTCCTATTGCCTTTTATGCCACTACAAGTAGGGGTGAGTACGATTCGATTTTGGGGTCAAACCACAAACCGAACCGTTATTCTTCGGTTTGAAAATTTGTTAAAAATCAAATACCATCGATTTGGACGGTCCGATTTGGTCAGTTTAAACGGTCCGGTATGGTCGGTTTAGATCTATTTGCACCCACTTAAAGACGTTCCTTTGCACTTTATTAATTGAAGTTATTTTTTTCTAAATTGCATATATTTCTGTTTCGTTTGATATATAAGTTTCCATTGGTGAATGAAAAAGAGCGAGTAAAGATAAAATAGATATTGGTCACAAAAAATTTGGTGTTATAATGTGTTGTCAATATTTTCATTTCTTTTCACTTTTAAGATTTGTTTATTTGAATTTGCTTAGTGCCGTATATGTGTATTATTAACGGAATGTTACTAAAAATATATTAATATATCATAAGTCGCTTCGGTTTAAAATCAATTTTAAAAATATAAACCGTGAACCAAACTGAACCAATGTTGATTTGAAAAATATAAAACCAAACCCTTAAGATCTTTAGACGATTCAAATTAGATTGATTCAATTTGAATGTTCACCCTAAACTGCAAGGGTGAAGAACTTTCATTTGTCTCACGTTCATTATTACCGGTCTACCACAATAATCTTTGCAATAGCTTTTTCAAGTTATTATATATATATTATAATTATAATAATCATCAAATCAGTTAGATCATGTCTTCTAAGATGACTGACACCGGGCGTCTTCCAAAACAACGCTTGATATATATGCTTATAATTACCAGAATATTGCGTATCAATACATTTATTGTTGCTAACAAGTTAAGCAACATATACTAAAAATTTTCCCTTTTCATACCGTGAAAAACTTGTGTTCAACCTCCCAATCTGCATGGCGAATTCATCCGTGCATTAATCAGTACCTATTATTATGATCCATCCATGAAAACAGCACCATAACCACTAGCTTTCATGAACTTCTTCAACAGCAGGACCACTATAGCAATGGTAAGTCCAACAGCAGCGAATGTAAATAAGCGATCATCAGCTGGTTTTTGAGCCCTGGGTTCTGTCTTCTGCAGCAGTGGCTGCTCAGTCGAGTGTCCAGTAGGAAGAGTTCTTGCTACTCTGGATTCTTCAGGAACAGCATTTTCATTCAAAGGAGCTTCACGCAGTTCTTCAACAATCCTGTCACCTACGTCAGGATTTGTTGGACTGTCCGCATTACCTTCTGTACCAGCAGGTTGAGGACTCACTGGCGTAGGGGCTTCTTGAATGTCTCTGTTGCTAGTCTCTTCTTCAAGAACCTTTGAGGGGGTAAGTTGAGGAACTGGGGGTGCCTTGCTCAGCATATATTCATGAATCTGCAGAATTGAAAGAGGTCGTAATGCTTTAGATCTACATATAGCAAACAGAAAACTTGGAAGGGGAAGTTGGACTCTAAGAAACCTCGTCAATTAGCTTTTGACGTTCAGCAGTCCCAAAAATTGGGGAAGTTTCACGAGATTTGATTGCTAGAGCACGCCTCTCTTCTTTCTTGTAGTCTAAGGAGCCCAATGCGCCATTTGGATTGGTGGGCATGAATGCAATCAAAGCTACTAAGGCCGTCCTAACTGCACACAGGAATTCACATCAACTGGTTTGATACTTTCTAACAAATTAAACAAAATACATCAATTTTTTGTTTGACTATGAAATCTATTTATAATTCAAACAAGTGATATCAGATCTAGTGGGCTTTTCAAGAGATCTTTCCTCTCTGTACATCAAGCAGCATGTCACTACTGCATGCAAAAATTTATGTAGAGTATACCTCAAGTTGTCCGTCCAGTTACCCTTGACAAAAGGCACTGGTGTACGAGATTAATCTACTCAATGGCTCTTTCATCATTGCCCGATACCACAGGTGACAGAGACGAAGTACGCCCACTAACAAAAATTTTTAACCAAAACTGAAACTTGCTGCAACAACCTTCCTGAGAAAACGGAACTTACCACTCCATGATGGCTGCCAATGCTCGGGATGATGATTTGATATGCTTAAGCATATCTTGGTTTGGGTTTCAAAACGACCATTTGGCTGAAACAAGGACAAAAAACCAAATCAGCAAACAAAGAGCACTTGCCAGAAGCAAACCTTGAAACTAATCGCAAGAAAACCTAGAAGGCTTACTACTAGTTCTATAAATTATAAGGACGAGAGTTTTTAAATAGAAAGTTTACCGACAACAGCATAAATGAAGGAGGCTTGAATGGGTATTCTGCAGGCAACTGGATTCGCCCATGATATATGCCGCCCTCAAACTCAGTATCACATGGTCCCCTGATTGCAAATTGCCATTCAAATATGTTCTCCTGATAACATAACACAAAGGGATGAGTCCCTAGAAAACAATAAGCAACTCCATAAACTGAATTTAACACGGCCGGGATCATGCAACACGTGCCAACAAAAAATATGTGGACGCGCACGCGCACACACCACACCCCTAATAAAAAAATAAGCGATAGAGAGAGCACAGGACTCCTAAGATCAATCTAAGCTCTGTATTTCTAATCTAAAATCTAGATTAGGAGAGATTCTAAATATATACAAATGCGTAGCTTGATGTACATGCTGGACTAAAACGAGATAGTGCCCACCCCCGAGAAAGGAGAGAGATGGATGACTATAATCTATGAAGCACGGGTGCTTCAAAAGGGGGGAAGTACCGGGGTCGGGTACGCGTCGGGTGCGGGTGCGGGACGGGTGCGGGTTGGGTGCGTGTCGGGTGCGGATCCCTTTTTTCCTTATATTTCCTTTTATTTTCTGAATTTCGGGTGCGGATTGGGTACGGATCGGGTGCGGATCCAACTCATGGGTAAAATATATAAACTAACCTAATCGGGCAGATCAAATTGGGAGATTCTGAGAGAGAGAGACCAGCGGTGCCTCTTCGCAACCACCGTGACCACCGGCGACGCGACCACCTGCGACACCGACGACCACCGGCGACGCGACCACCTGCGACACCGACGACCACCCACGACACCGACGACCACCCTCGACTACCCTCGACCACCCGCAACCAGCCGCGACAACAAGCGACCAGCCGCGACCACAAGCGACCACCCACGACTCCGGCGACCTGCAGCGACCACCCGCGACCTCCGACGACCTCCGGCGACCACCCGCGACCACCTGCGACCACCTGCGACACCGACGACCACCCACGACACCGACGACCACCCGCGACTACCCTCGACCACCCGCAACCAGCCGCGACAACAAGCGACCAGCCGCGACCACAAGCGACCACCCACGACTCCGGTGACCTGCAGCGACCACCCGCGACCTCCGACGACCTCCGGCGACCACCCGCGACCACCCAAGAAGACGTCTAGTCACCTCCGGCAGCATTTCTCCAAAGATAAGTCTCCTCTTCCTCTCTTCTGTCTTCAAATCTCTATTTGTTACCTTTTGTGACTTGGATGTGGATTGTCAATTGAAAGTTGGAACCAATTTATACAGTGTTTATTGTTTAACATGTGTTAAAGGCTTAAAGCAGTGGTTCAATGGTTAAAAATTGAGGGATGTTGAAACCAATTTTGCAAACTTTGATGCTATATTACCACTTTTATTATATATATGATCTATTTGGTGGTGGTTTTTATGTATTTGATGGTATTGTGCTACTGTTGAATGGTTGAATTAAATTGCACTTCGTCTTTTTATGCACTTTTTAAGATCCAAATTGCTTAGAAATTTAATACTAATTGTACATAATAAAAATATATATATAAAATATTTGCCGTATCCCAGCCGCACCCGTATCCTAAAATTTTCAAAAATGCCGTATCCGCGTATCCGCACCCGTATCGTATCCGCACCCGCACCGGAATCCGTGCTTCTTAGACTATAACCATTCAAACATTAATATTTAGTTTGAAAGTCGACTGATACAAAGTACAAACTACCACAATCTGCACCCACCAAAAAGAAATTATGGATCCATTCGTTCATTCTTATAAATTTTCTTAGGGGAAGTAAAAACTTTGAGAGCAGAGTATTCTCAAAATTGCTTTCCAATTGATCTCAAGTATGACATAAAAGATTTTGGTTTCATAGGCGGATCAAAACAAGTCTCTATACAGTTTTAACCTCATATAGCAAGACATAGCTCAAAAGGGAAAAACTTGTAATGGCAACTTAAGAATGGCAAGAGAACGGCTCAGCAGTTACCTACTAAGATCAGTAACCTTCCCTTTCCATCCCCTTTAACACGCTTAGTGCAAAGTAAGAACTAATTGTTGAAGAACCAGGTAGTGCCATTAAGCTTGTGTGACTGCCCCATCTTATGCTAAAAGTGCACACAAATCCCTTCTTAGAGCTTGTTATGCAAAAGCAGCAAATAAGATTAACACTCAAAACACCTACACAATGCATGCGTGCGTGCGTGCACGTCAGCATGCACACAGACCACACTAGGATTCCAGAATGTCAGGCCTTGCATTCATTTTCACTCCTGCACTGAAAGGGGTATTCACTTCACACAAGCGAGCTGAACATACTAGAGAATGTCCTAATCCAGAGCCAGGGAAAAGATGTTAGGCTCTGTTCAACGGTAGAGTAGCACGGCCTTGGCTAAACTAGAATAACATGAGAAGTGAGTAAGGTCTTCGCACTTTCTTTCAGATTACGTTGGGAAATCCCTTCTCCTGTTCATTCGATTCGGTACTTGCCCTCACTACCAAATGCCACAAGGGAGTCATCAGAAATGCACTCAAAACTAAGCGCTACATAGTCGCGGGGTTGATAAAATGACCAAATGGTCTAATAGTTGTATCAACGTAGTAATTCAAGGAAACTACTGCCCACCCACGGCCCACCACATAAAAAGTCGTCATCAAAAACTACAAAGATCGTTACACAAGCCAACTATACCAAAATACATAATATTTTCCCGGTGGCCCTAATATCCTGAATAAAAATCCTGCCGTCGTTCCATTGGATTTTCCTCCAACTTTTTGCCAATTCCTATGATGGACTCAATAAACGTTGACTTTCATCCTTGCCTCTTACCCGAGCTTGACTTGCCAGAAGATACTCGTTTGCCTTGTGATTGTTGTTAGCATTTAATTCAATGTTTACATGTACTAAAAAATCTATCCTAAAAATTGTCGAAAGTCTATCCAAATAATTTGCAAAAGGGAAAAATCAATCAATAAAACTCTTCATTCCAAAATCAAAAAAGCTAAATTAAAACAATAGGGAAAGCTCGATTGTAATGGCCAATTTAAAAACAGAAACATTCAGTTTCACTAAATTAAATCCAAACGCCATCGGTTTGAGAACAAATCTTTTTTGCAAGGAACCAACAGATCCAAATAAATTTAGACAAAACGCTTAAACGAGAATAAATCGGATACCTCGAGGGGGAGGCTCATGAAGTCATCGGACGGGTTTGATTGCATCTCCTTGACCTCCTGCAGTATCCTCTTCACCGCCGGATTCTTCAGATTGTACCTGTCCCCCTCCGCCATTTATCCCCAATCCGACGCCGTCCGGTTGTTGCTGTTGATCCTTCAAACGCCAAAACAGGAATCAACGGATAGATCAGTTTGATAATGATGCCGAGGGATACTTTAACGTGTGTGAATTTCACGTTTGTGTGTGTGTGTGTGAGAGAGAGAGAGAGAGAGAGAGAGAGTGGAAGCGGAATAGGATTGAGGTAGCTTGACGGTGTTTGGTGGACGCGTCATTTGGTCAATAGTTTGCTGAGGTGGCGTTGTGGTATTGGTGCTGATAGAGTTGTCAACGAGCCGGGCCTCAAGGGTCAGCCCGGTCCAGCCCGTAAAACTCCTAGCTCCAGCCGACAAGACCTAAGGGCCTGGACCGCATTATTTCTAAAAAGCCCATCCTGGCCCTGTCCGTTATCCAGCCCAAGCCTGACACAGCCCGTTAAGTCCATCAAAATTCAATTTTTTAAATTTTCTCCCTTCCGTCAAACGGTCATATTTTGTAAAAATAATTTTTTACCCTTCCAACAGTTATATAGTGACTAGTTTCTAAGATATTTTGTTTAATATTATACCAACAACTCTTTTATTTACTTTACACATTTGCCCTTTTCAATAATTATAAACGACCAGATTTTGAGGTTTTTTGGTCTTCTGTGATGCATGAAAAATCTATAAATTTACGCATTCTCTCCATATTCTTCACACCTCAAGTACAACTTGCTTACTCTCTCTTAACTATAATCTTTCGTGTACATTATTAACTCTTACTAACCTTCTTAATTTTTCAATTACAAGCTTTTTTTAATTTTAGTTGAACGCTTTTAGCTTAAAAGTATCATTTCTTACTTTTATTTGCTATTTAATTAGTCTTATCAGTTTTGTACTTTTTTCATACAATTTAAAAAATATGTCTACTTCAAGACTATCAAAATCACGTAGCAAAAAATGTCCACCACGGTGAGCACTACAACTTCAAGAGTAATTGTCTATGTGTATGGACACTCCAAACTTCTTGACTTTTAATCAAAATATTCTTGATTTTTGGTACATCCCTTCACAGTAGACAATAATTTAGTCAAGCACGCAGCTTAGTCGGCGAAACTAATAGTGCTAGTCAAAATCTTAACTCGATCAGTGGTGGTGAAGAGGATGAACCAAACAATCTTACCTCAAGTCTACCAAAAAAGATACTGAAAGCTAAGCATTGAGATCATTTTACAAAAGTTATAGTTGATGGTGTATCCAAAGTTCAGTGTAAGTACTGCGGATTTTTTTTTTTCTTCATGATACTAGTAATTCACGTCTTAATAGACATTTGTCAAAATGTGCATCTAAACAAAGTTACGTTAATAACAGTCAAACACAATTATCTTTTGACAGAAAGTTATTTATTTATAACGAACGATTGAAAATAAAAAGTCGTGTATTGAATTCATTGTGCACAAATGAAGAACCTTTCAACTTTGTTAATAATGAAACTTTTCTATATTTTAAACAAGTCTAATATATTTTCACAATCTAAAAAAATTAATCCCCCTCTTTTTACTTTTTATAAGTCATATAAAACGTATATGTATGTATATACAAATAATTATATCTCATATTGTATTTTCTCTTATGTTGCAAAACTTTTTATACTGTTTTAGGTGAGTATGGGTTATTAATATTGTTACTAAAAGTGGTAGAAAATTCATAAAAAGGTAAAAATAGCATTATTTGTTATTATTAATCGACTTATAAGTATGACCTTTTAATTAGCCGTTATTGATCTCATGTACAACACACGGGTTGATACTAGTTATCAATTGACCTCTGTGCTTTCTTGAAGTCTCATTTTTCAACCTATAAAGTTTGAAAACTCAAGGGGGCCCAACTGACCCTCCGCTGGTACTTTGCCTTTGCCAATGTGATTTCGATTAAACTTAACAAAATTTACCTGCGATCTGTGTGTAAACCCACTTCAAAGTTGAAAAACTGAATATAGGCATTCATTTTTGTGTCTGTAAACTTTGCATTCGTGCCCGCACGTGTCATGTATGGGCATACCCATGAGTAAAATGCTTGGGATAATGATAATATATTTTTCAGAGTTTGAATTCTATTAGGATAGCGATGAAAAAGATAAGACATGTACATTCATCCAATGTTGATGCATATTTTATAAAGAGACAGAGATCCTCGGTTGTATAACGTCTTTCTCTGTTGTATAACGTCTTTGCTCATACAACTTCATTAACAAAAAAATTGATACTAAGAATATTTTGTCGTTGTTGCTAAATTTATAGTGACAGTCTTATATCGTGAGATTGCACTACCGCAGATGTGCTGTGCAGCTGATGATCATAGTTCATTATAAAGCCTTCTTGTACAACTTTAAATATGAGAAAGCATGTTAAACATTGTTTTCGTGAAGATGGATTGTTTGAAGCTTCATTTGATGTGATGTTTGTATTTTTAATGAGACTTGATGTAGCATTGTACTATGAATTGTGTTTCCATTTCATGGTCTGAGGTTGTGTGTAAGACTAATTTGCTTCTATTTTCGGTGAAATGTAATAATATTAGCTGTCTGAATTTTTGTTTAGTTGAAAGCTTAAGATTCCATACAAGCAATGAAAGTAAAATTTACTATTTCATGCGGGTGCACGGGGCCTAGGGTGGGATGAGAATGAGTAAAGAAAATACCACCCTTAAAAATCTCGGGTAAATCCTATTGTACCCGCGATGGTTGCAGTACCTGTTTGCTAGGTCTAATTTCAATAATCGGGGTGAATCCTATCAGTTCTACGAGTCTATGGGGATTTGGCTACGTTGCAAGAACTAACATTGAAACTTTTTATTCGAGAGTCTCATAGAGTGAAATACGATAATGATGTATTCAACTCCAAATTATTGGCATGTTAAAAGAAAAGAAAAACTCAAAATAATGGGTTGTACAAACGTATTCCACATAGGGGAGGTCAATGCATATGGGTGGTCCGAATTATTCACGTCATGCCTCACTCATAAACGATATCTATTTGTATTTTCATAAAAAAAAATAAGGTTAAAAGTATATAATAAACTGCAAAATTGATTCTGCTATTTTTGTTTTATCTTAAAGATTAAACAAATTTGAGGATTTTGAGCATAAAGATTTCACTGACAGATCACGGTTCAGCTTCATGTCGTGCGAAAATCATTCTATAGAAAGAACAACTGAGAGTGCGGCAAATTCCGTCCTTTTGATAGGCCGGAAGATGTGGCATTGCTAAATGCTCCAACACAAAGCAAGTTTGAAAATTAACGTTTATTGTGATTGTTAGCGCGTTATATATTGTAATTTGGTTCGTCTTTGTTTTGTGATAAAGTAGAACTTTTCATCAAGTCCACAATTAAGGCGATAAACATACAGGGCATAAACACGCCACAAGGTGGGTCTTTTATATAATTGTCAAAATTTAGTTTTGTTTTTTTCCGTTCATCCTTCGTAGTTTGGAATTATGGAAAACCTTCACGGACAATTATCATCAATGATCCAATATAATATCAACAGATCATAATTAGCCATTTTTACAAGAATAATGACAAGTTAACTTTAATGAAATCAAACTCAATAAATGACATAGAAGAAAATATAATAAAGTTCATCAATTAATATATTGTGTGATGTATTTCAATATTATTTTACTACCAAGTAGATTAAAAATAGCTTTTCTCAAAGTTCTATGTTGCTTTATTCAGCACTTCCAAACGATTAAAGCTTTTGATAATCAAGTAATCCTTAGATCAAAGGTAAGTAAAGAAAAAAAAAAGACAGCCTATATGCTTTTCAAATTACTAGTAATTAATTAATTTAATCAAGATTAATTATACAGGAGTATGCTAATCAGTTCATCTTCTAAATTGAGATGATCAGTTTCTGTAAAACTCTGCCTCGAGAGGCACTTGGGCTAACAACAGAAATGGCGGCAAAGAAATGGGGGCATCAAAAACCAGTCAGCATCCAAACACCAGAGGCCAGAGTGTCCCCTCTCTCCACCTCCATGACATCAAAAACCAAGTACGTTTGCTGCAGACCAATGAAACATTTGGTCCGGCTCACGCAAATCCTGTCCCCTGTGCACCTTCGTGGACACTATCAGTAGCTTTCAAAGCTCCCAGGTAACTTCTCACTGTAGTAATATTTTACACAATCCTGTCTGTCTCTATTTTCAAGAACGTGCGTCATACCGAGATACATATGCATCATCGTTCATGTCACCTGTTTGTTAATTAACAAATTGCACAATATTAACTCTTCTTGGGTGTCTGAATGCTATCAATTTTTCATGTTTGGCTCAAGCAAAACCCTTTCTTTCTCTCCTCTGTTTGTCTCTATTTGAAGACATGATCATTGGAGTATTTGCAGTATCTTTTTGTATTACCTGGTTGTTACAGCTTGGTTTTGTTGGAATACTATGAATTATTTCTCTTTGTACTCTTGTTTAGTTGAAGTGAAAAAGCAAGAAGTTGGGCACTCCCATAGTTGCTAATGGCACTTGGTTACAACCTTCAGTTGCACAGAGCGTGGACCGGAGTGAGAGCAGGAGCGGGTGTGAGGTTCCATAGCGGGAGCTTCACCAGTATAGTGGGTTTTGGCATGGGAGCAGGACTAGAATTAAGAATCCTGCAACTAACTACAACCATTTTATGCAAGAGGTAGACCTTGCATAGTGGTACATTGTGCATCAATGACTGTGATTGTGTATCGGAGTGCCATTGGCAATTAGTGAGTGCCAATAGGACACCCCTGCCATATCATGGAGTAGTCTAATGTATCTCTTACCAAATGTTGGGTCCTAACTGACTACAAAATTATAATCTCAAACTTAATTTTTTCATAGCAGCTCTAATTCTTTGTAGGTATTGAATTATTAATCCCATACTTGTTTGAAGGATAAATTTTGGCTTCACTAAACGTAATTGGAAAAACGTCTGATGACTGATGCAATACTATTATCTTAAAATGACGACAATGATTTGAGCATTGTACTTTGCCTAATTGTAACCTGAGCAATGATATTAAAGTATTAAACACATTAACGTCAGAGTTACTATAGCTGATGCTATTAGGCTCTGGGTTATATCATTCTTTTTCCCTTCTGTCGGGGCACGGCCTCTCTCTTGTAATATAATAACAAGCATTTACAACTTTTGTGTAAGTATTCTTTAGGATTAGTTGAAAATACTGTAAGATATGGGGGAGCGATAAGGTTGTTGGGACACATGTACTTGAAAGTTTCAGACTTTGAGGTGAGCAAAATGTTCAATATCAAGCAAATAGACTTTGGTGGAGTTCCACTTAAGTGTAGTTCTTCTGAGAGCAAGGAAGGAGATAACATGGCAAAACAAGCTCAATCTTACGGAGCAAAAGGCTGGAAAGAGTGGAGGGATACCAGTACTATCTCTCCGTTTTGTTCTGACCTCGGTTATTATGAGGACAATGCAACCGAGGAAGGTCTCATTTCGTCCAAATATCAACGGGAGCAGCAAGCACAGTTGTTTCCAGCATTTGGAACTTTTGACGATTTGTATTCCAACATGGTCTCTCCGCCAATTCAGTCATGTCAGGAAGAGATCACAAAGATTGTAATGCATAATGGAAATCCAGAGCTATTTGAATCCCCAAAGGAAAAGCCACACCCGTTTCCCGTGGCATCACTCGGGATTCTCATGAGCTGCAGAAACCGGTTGAAAAGATTGAATGGCAACAAGATAAACGTGCTCTCGTATGACACACCATGCACAAAGGTGAGTGGCCAAAAATTATCGACCGGTGCTGTTTTGCGGATGGCTGGAGAAAGCTTCATCCAATCATGTTCCCAGAGGGTTGATCATTCTGTGCTTAGCTATCCCTTCGCCAAATCCTTCTCTGGCCTCTCTGATGAGGAAGCTAAAGATGTTGATCTCGTTGAGTATCTACTAGCCTCGGCTGAGAAAGTAGGCCAGCAACAGTTTGACCGTGCAAGCAAGCTCCTCAGCCAGTGTGAAGAGTTGTCTTCCAAAACAGGAAGTCCTGTTCGAAGACTAGTATACTATTTTTCAGAAGCTCTTCGAGAGAAAATCAACAGGGAAACAGGAAGAATCACGCCAGATAGTCTGGGAAAGAAGCATCCACTGGATCCTGACGAGGCAAAGGGGACCCCGAAGCCCGCCAACGTTGCATTCCACGAAGCTGTACCATTTTCTCAAGTCAGCCAATTTGCTGGAATGCAAGCAATAGCAGAAAATGTGGCAGAGGCAAAAAAGATTCACGTACTAGACCTTCAGATCTGGGATGGTATACACTGCACAGTTTTGATGCAAGCGCTAGTGGATCGACGTGAATGCCCCATAGAGCATCTCAAGATTACTGCTATTGGAACTAAATCAAAAGAGAAAATTAAGGAGACAGGTAAACAGTTAGTGGCTTTCGCCCAGTCGCTGAATTTACCCTTCTCTTTTAACGTTGTTATGGTAGCAGACACGCTTGATCTCAAGAAAGATCTTTTCGAGCTGGATGCCGAGGAAACTGTTGCTGTCTGCTCAAGATATTTCTTGTGGAATATGATTGCACAGCCTGATCGGCTGGAATATCTGATAAGAGTGATCAGTAACCTTAAACCCTGTGTAATGGTTATTGCTGAAACTGAGGCAAACCACAATTCACCAGTTTTTGTGAACCGTTTCATTGAAGCTCTCTTCTCGTATGGTGCCCTTTTTGATTCTCTGGAAGATTGTATGGATCATCAGGATCCAAACAGGATGTTTGCAGAATCAATATATTTTAATCATGGAATACAAAGCATCGTGGCGGCTGAGGGAGCGGAAAGGACAGTTAGGAGCGTAACTATCAATGTTTGGAGGGCTTTTTTTGCACGCTTTGGGATGAAGGAGATAGAACTGACCATGTCATCCCTGTATCAAGCAAGTTTGGTGATCAAGAGCTTTGCTTGTGGGAGTTCTTGCACACTTGATATGGATGACAAATGCTTAATTATTGGGTGGAAGGGAACACCGGTTCATTCACTTTCTGCTTGGAAATTCCTATGAGGGGAACTGAACAGAAAATCTAAAGTGAGGACTGGATTCTACAGTCTAAGCTCATTTGTATATATAGTTGTCACTTGAACTTTATGCATTTTCAGTTGTTTGCTTTGATCGGATAAAGGGAAAAAAGTATGAGGCTACCTAATGATTTGACACGGCAAGTATCTCTGTGCTTTGGTGCTCAGCACAGTGTATTCCGTGGTCTCCACCAAGTTATATCATGTGGCTGTCTTTTAGTCCATTGCTCTATTTCTTTATGAGTGCAGATGGTGAAGTCCGATATCTTCGTGACTGTATCCGTAGTATAATCCCTATAATCCTCCACATTTAACATTGAGGAAGGTAGTGAAATGCACTTACAGTTCCTTTGTTTAAGAAGAAGCCATGTTCATCATCACATAACTTGAACAAACTAGAGGATGACTGAGATAGGTTTACTAAAATTTTGTAAACCCACAAAGGTTTAGGCAGGGTGTCTAAATACTGTTGCATCTGATAACTGTGCAGGGCAGTGAAATGCAAGTAAAACCTTTCTTTCACTCTCAATATGCGGTTCTTACATGGAAGTACACCGCATAGAAAAAAGTATTTCTTAGCATTTTACATTAAGTGGGTAGCCTTATCTTTTTCCCTATGAACCCCGGGCAACCTATTCGCAACAAACCTTAATTTCTACTAAGACTTTCATAGAAATCAACTAGATTTTTGAAGGTAGCTTTTATGTGTGTAATCTGCAGTTTCATTCTGCGAGTTTCTTTTAATATCGATTAGGATTAATTACAGCAATGTCCCTAAGGTTTGGGAGTAATTATAGTTAAAGATACTAAGTTTTAAAAATTAACAGATTGTGACCACAAATGTTAAGAAGATAACACTTATGTCTATCTGTTAGGTATTCGTCGAAAAAGTGTACGTTATTTATGATATCATCAATATATGTTTTCAAAATGGTAATACTACCCTTGTAATGTATAAAAAATTATCTCTATCAACATCTTTAACTCTAACAGTTTCTCTCTCCTCCCCCACCAAAAACCACTACCACCACGGTTGCACCAATCAAAACACCTCCTCCAGTGCCCCCCCACCCCTCCCCCCCAGGCCACCACCCCTTCGCTCCCCGCCACCACCACTTCGCTCCCCCCATCCCGCTGCCCTCCCTCCGTCACCATACCCCACCCCATTGAAATCCTTGCTTTAAACCACCACATGCCCACTGATGGATCTAACAAAAAGATCCAAACCCACTAAATAGATCTACCACCACTCTAGCTGCTACTTCAGGCCACCAAAATTAAAATTCGAAAGAAAAAATCAATTTCCCGCCAGTGTCATCTCTAACCTCGATCTAGATCTCCCTCCCCTCCCTTCACCTTGCTCCGATCCAGTCATTTCTAATCTCGCCTGCCTTCTCCTTGCTCCGATTTAGTCTCCCCCTTCCCTCTCTTATACCTTTGCCAGTGTCACCTCGCCCATCACTGCCTCCGGCTTGCCTTGTGTCTTTCTCGTTGCCCTTGTTTCGGCTCTAATAGGTCCTCTTTACTCTTCAACCCTAATTTTTTGGCAGTGCACATCTGGTCTTCAATCAAGAAGGCAGTCATTGATCTTGCATGCCATGAGCTTCTGCGGTGGTTACCGGTGGAGATGGAGTTGGGTTCGGTGGTTGGTGATGCGGCAGAGTTGATGCTGTTGGTGAAAACGTTTGTCTTACTTTGATAGAGGGGTGAAGGAGGGGGCGCGCCGTAGGGTAGGGGTGGGATGTGGCGGCGGCGAGGTAGGGTGGGGTTGGGGTGGTGTTAGGGTTAGAAGATGTGGAGGCATTTTAAGAATTTACATTTCAAGTCATGGACAATGTGGTCATTTCGTTCAAACCGTTAAGTATTTCAGTATTTCATTCGGTCAACAAATGAAAGTGTTCATTTCCGAACTAATGGACGCACGAGAGATTACCTCAAACCTCAGAAACACTGCTATAATTAATCCTGTAGATTATTTCTACATTTTTGCTTCAGTTTATTAAGTCTTGCTACTAATTTCTGTTCTACAAATATTATTTTTCCCATCGAAAGTGTTGTAATACGTTCACTTATCCTAACCACATCTGTGCGATGAATGTTAGTGATTAAGATCTCGCTTCATATTAGATTTGCTTCCTGTAAAGTCGCACAACGACTATACGTGGGGATTGGGTTCAACTCTTATACTTTGTGCGCTTCTCTTCTTTTAGAGCATGCTTTTGGGTTAGATACCAAACTTTAACATGGTATCAGACCCTAGGTTATGCCCGTGCCCCATGGTCTTCAGGTCGCACCTCGCTATAGTCCACCAGATCGAAACTTCACCTGATTTTCCAAGCTATGCGTGTGGGTGGGCATTAAATTCTCACATTGACTATTCACGGGAAATGTGTTTGGCTCTTATACTTGATGGGCTTCCTTTCCTCCTGAGCATGCTTCTGGGTTAGACATGAAGCTTTAACACTCCCGCATTAGCAAATATGTAAATGTTGGGGGTGTTGTGAACGTGCGCGGGCGCGAGTGTGGGTACATCAGAATGGTGACCTTTACGGTTCAAACCCATCCAACAAACACATTCTTGGTTCAGAGGTTCTGGCCTGTTCTTTTTTGGGATATCATCCTTCTTTCATTGCATTGATTGTTCAATAAGTGAAGTGATTTGGTTGATTTCCTTATCGTCAGCTCACCTGTCCGTTTTTGAGTTACCAGCACATCCTTAATCGTTATTATTTGGTAGCTACTCGACTTGAAAAGGAGTCCATACGAACCTCAGTTCCCAGGGACGGAGACCAGCATTCATCCTGTCATCTTCAGACATTCCAAGTGGGTTTTCCTAATAGAAAGGTTGAGATGTAAGGCCTTGTCATCCTCATACGTGGGTTGATCTTTGTTGGCAGCAAAATTTTGATGAAATAAATAATATCCAATACTGAAAAAATATTGGGTTGACAAGTTACTCCAATATTTTTGTTGGAAACTTTATCAAAAGGAAGCCCAAATATTCAAGAGGCCCATGCATTCAAAAGTCCACTGTTATTATAATTGGACAAAGATTTTGAGAGTAAAATAAAAAGCTTTTGAATTTATCTCATTAAAAAAAAGGAATAATAAATAATTTCTCATTGATAAGGTCATTATCCCCAAGTGCCATTCAAAAGGAGGAGACTACCTTCTGTTGGCTATAAAAGGACTCCCTCGGCAGAGGAAGAGAGGAAGAAAAAAAAGGAAAAATAGTAAACGTCGTTATATATGTACGACGGGATTTTGTAACGCAAGATTCGACGCTAATCAATAGCCTAAAAAAATGTGTCATCAATCTTATTAAGTGATCAACCATGTTGGAAGCTTGAACAACTCTTATTATCTTATAGTACCTTGTTTCTTTTTTGTATGCGTGTAGAGACATGCTCTTTAATTTTCTACAAAAACTTGTCTGCTACATATCATGTCATCTGTATTTACAAGGGCAAAAAGACTATAGAGGGCCCAGCTCAATAGGTGCAGGTGCCCTTGAGAGGATCAATCAGAAAGCAGAATAATATACTGTAAAGCAGTATATTATCCCAGAATAATATACTACACATGCTCTTTAATGAAACGTAGGTGACGCCCTAACCCCAAAAATTTGCATTTTGCTAGTCAGCATTTCCTCTTTTAAGTTGGCCGATTTGTATTGTAGAAAATGTAGGAGAGGTATGAGGTGTAATTCTAGATTTGATGCTAGGTCTTGCAGCTCACTGCATGATTGATGAGTTCTCTCCAGTCCATGAATGTGAGGCTGTTTATATCAGCTGCAATGTTTGATAATAGTGACAACAAGCATTAATCCTTGTGTGATGATTTCAGTGAAGTTTGACAACCATAATTCACCAGATTTTGATAATCATTTGAACAAAGTTCGTAACTTTTTGGTTGTTTGGAAGATTGAAGTGATTTTAAGGTCCTAAAAGAGTGATTTCAATGTCAATGTACTTAAGATCACGAGAAACTTTGTCATTTCAATATCACTTTTTGGTGAGCATTTTTTTTCATGGCTTTGAATGTTATGGATATAGCGAGCATCTCATCCTATCACGCATGTTAGATGGTTAAAAACTTTGCTTTTGGGAGTTCGTGGACGCTTGAGATGGGAGATGGCCACCAAGTGTTCTGCGAAAAGAAGCACCACTTCTTTCTTTTTCTTTGGAAACTCCAATGTGCTGAATTGTTGAATAGAGTGAAACATGTGAATTAAAATCGATTTCTTTATTTTGTGACAACATTTTAGAGTATGTATTAAGCTATCACTGGACTTTATAATCTCAAGTTCTCTCAACTCTCAAGTGTGATTACGTGCATCTGCTGCCTATTGTTATCGGGTTGTTCTGAAGCTTCTGATTTCAATCGAGTCCTTCCATGCTTAATGTGGAACTTGACAGCCAATTCTAGCTGCTACTGAGAAGGTTGCCAACCCAGAGTTTGACCGTGCAAGGAAATTGCTTGGAATGTGTAATCACTAAGTCTCCAATATGGGCAGTCCAATTTACGGAGTTTTCTATTACTTTGCTAAGGCTCTTCAAGAGAGGATCAATCAGAAAGCAGAATAATATACTGTAAAGCAGCACCCAATCTTTCTATAATAGCACCTCTCCAAGAACTTTCTTTGCTGTATTCATCTAAACTGCTTGGAATCAAACCCGTATTGCATGGTGTGGCCTCAGCAAAACCATTTAGTTGATGTTGAAGTAAGATGTCGGCCTCAGTAAATGATTGTGATTGCAAGTTCTAGCAGTTGGGTTTAATAAACCAACTAGAAATTTTGACCGGAGATAGAAGTTTGTTCTCTTTTGCGGAGATCATGAGCTTAACCTTTTGATTCGAAGTGGCTACATATCTGACATGATCTCAAGAAAATTCCCCTTAGATGGAGGGTAGCAAAAGGATCGGCGTTGATTCTTCATTGCTTTCTGTTGCAGCTCCAGAAAGTAAGCCTGCAAAAGAGAACACGGAGTGACCGCCGGGTAGGGTTCCGGGGGAATGTTCCGATGCTTAAGTCAGAAATGGCTAACAATGTAGAACTCCGAAGAAGCAGTAAAACACAATGTGTGTGTGAAGTTTTGTCCATAACTGAGGGGTTAGACCCCTTTAAGTAGTGGGAAGGAGAATCCTAGTAGAATTAGGTTTTGCATAACTCCAATCAGAATCAAATTAGGAAGGATCCCAGAGGATCACATCTCAATCTTGGTTGACAGAGTTAGAGTCATTTTAGGATTTTGTCTGGTGATTGATATGGCAAATGCCTAATCAGCAATAAACTAATTTAGACTACATATCATATCTGTCACGTGTCGTCTGTAAATTGGAAGTGTATTTCTAACTATATCACTTTCTAAGTACCTAACTGAACAGCCTAGGCACCTCAAAGCTGTAATGGGACACATTGAAAACATGTACCCAGGCAAATGTATTATATAAAGAAAAGTATTGGCTGACAGGTTAGCCACCCGCCCTCCTGCCTGCCCCATAGTTCTTTGTTAGGGAGTAGCATAGAGGTTACACAGTTCGTCAAGTGCTATTCTTTTTCAGGTTCTCCTGATTTCTTGGAAATTTCTATGAGGCAGGAACTGCATCAAGCAAGTTCTGTATTATTCCTACTAATTACTTCCCTCTTCTTCACTATGGTTATCGGTCTTGGCAGTAGCTTTAGTTTTGTTTTATACTCTGAATTTCTTATTCACCTGTCAAAAAAATAAAAAAAAATATGGTGTTTGTATCATCGCTTTCTGTCTCATTCTGTAATGCTCATTGTTGTTTGAACTTTGAAATCTGTATGACCAGTGAAGAAATCTCCCGAAACACTTGAATCTACACGTGTTGCATCTAGCAAGGTCTCTGTCATCTTCTTCCTGGCATCTACATACATTTATTGACTTTTCAAAGCAACATTTTTCTTCCTTTTGTGTAGTAATGGTGTATTTCAGTTTGTTTTTGGACAATATCCCATCTGAGACATTCTAGATATCAGTTGCAAATGAACCATGGCAAAGGAAGAGAACCATGCTGAGATTTCGTTAATAACAGTATGGTTCTTAATGTAGTTATAAAGTACATTTTCTTATGAGTGCCACGTGTCACTCTCTTGAATCGCATTTACCTAAAACAGCTCCTACACCAGTTAAATTTGTAGGCAATTGCATTATATATAGTATGGACATGCTCTAAGCCTTTAGAAGACAACTTTGAGGCTTGTCAATGATGGAAAGGCATCATTTATCGACGTTGATCAGAACCTCCCGTATCCTTGATGATAGAGTCAAGGGACTTTTACAATGCGAGGGACGGATGTACGTCAAACATGCATTTTGCATGAAGTGGGATACGCTAAGATATGAAATCTAGATGATTAGGATATGGACGCTCCAGAAACGTAATCTTTGTGATTTAGTGTAATCGGTTTGTAGTCACTGGACTCATAGCCCTAGTTAACTTAATGTCCTATGCACTTTCTACTGTGAGATTTTAAACAGCCCAATAAGTTAAATGAGTTGGAACCTTGGATCTCACGGGAACCAATTTAAACATGTTATTCCTTTTCAGTTTCCTAATTGCAAATATATTGGTTTTGACAATTCTTTGTCATGTCTTCCTTTGACAATAATTGGATGTCCGATTCTTCTTTGTTGTCAAGTGAAAACATTTCTCCGTGCTTTTACTTCCTCTATCTATGTGGGTCCTGGTGTCTTTGTTTGAAGGTAAGGATTTTATTGCACTAAAGCTGAAGATCCTGTTTGCTGTAATGTACTTTGCGTTCTTTTTACCCACATCTTTTAGTGCTTTGGCCTCTGCATTGTTGCTGGCCAAGGTTCTTTGGAATGTTTTTCATTACAAAGAAGACAACTCAATAGATCTATATGAACTTGCACTTCTTGGCTCAAATCCTTGCTTCTGTTTACAAAAACATATGCTTTGATGCTTGAGCTTCAGATTCTCTAATTTAGGCGGCTGCTGTAAAACAGTGGATCTGATAAGGTTAATACGTCGATATCATAGTTGCTATCTTTGATTTCATCTCACAGAAAATTGGACTTTTCTCTTTAATGGGGATTGATAACTATTCAAGAAGACAAAGAGTACAAGCTAGTTTGGGTTGACATATGCGTTGACACTTGAGCTTCAGATTCTCTCATGTAAGCGGCTGCTGTGAAAGCAGTAGATCTGATAAGGTTAACATGTCAACATCAGAGTTGCTATCTTTGGGTTCATCTCACAGCAATTGGACTTTTCTCTTTAATGGGGATTGATAACTATTCAAGAACACGGAGAATGCAAGCGAGTTTGGATTTCCGCTTGTGTTTTTTTCTTAAGCCATATCATTTGACATCAAAATGGTTCACTATATTTATAACTTATGGTTCTCCTGGAGTTCATATGTAGGAGAGGCAAGGAGGATTGACCTATCCGTCACAGCAGCAGACCGTGAAAATGGCCAAGCAATTTTCAGAGCATAGAAAGTATTGCAGAATTGCCTTTGGAGAACCAGAAGTTGTTGACTTGATGAAGGAAGCCCCATGTTCATTTTCTGCAGCATCACTAGAACTTTTGAACAAGTATGGAAGTAGAATGAAGCGTCTGGAAGGTGTAGAGCAACAACACTACTCAAATGTGACTAATGACCAGGAGTTATCAACAGTAGAAATCATGAAGTTAGCCACAGCAAGGTATGCGAGCTTTCTCACGCAAAGTTCTGGTGATCGTTTCACGCTTACCCATCCTTTCAATGGCAATCATACTGCCTTATCTCGCGAGGTTACTGATGATCTGGAACTTGCACTGTTTCTCCTAGCTTCTGCTGAAAAAGTGGCCAACGAGCAGTTTGACCCTGCATGGGAATTACTCCATATGTGTAATCATCTGGCTTCCCCCACGGGTGATCCAGTGCAGAGAGTTGTATACTATTTTGCTGAAGCCCTTCAAGAGAGGATCAAGAGAAAAACAGGAATAGTTTCGTCAGATGGTTGGGAATGCAACAAAAGATGGCAATCCCGTTTGGAAGAGGAAATCACGTGTCTGCTACCTTCTTCATTTGCACATCGGCAAGAACTTCCCTTTTATTCAGCCACCCAGTTTTCCGGAATCCAAGCTATATTGGAAAGCATGGCCTCAGCAAAAAGGATCCATTTGGTTGATCTGGGAATAAGAAGCGGGTCCCACTGGACGATCTTGATGCAAGCTCTTGCAATTCGACACGAGTGCCCTCTTGAAAGTCTTAAGGTAACAGCCATCGGAACAACATCAAGACAATTGGTTGAGGAGACGGGCAGAAGGCTGTCGAGTTTTTCTGATACACTGAGTATACCCTTTTCATTCAAAGTAGTTATGGTATCGGACATGCAAGATCTTAGCGAACATCTATTTGAGGTAGAGGCTGATGAGGCAGTTGGGGTTTATTGTTCTTTGTCATTAATGAACTTCATTGCACGACCGAATCACTTGGAAGCTCTTATGAGGGTGATTAAAACCATCTGTCCTATTGTAATGGTTGTGACGGAGGTTGAGGCAAATACAAATTCACCAGCTTTCATGGACCGTTTTGTGCAATTACTCCTCCTCAACAGTGCATATTTTGATTCATTTGAAGCTTCCATGAACCGCTGTAACCCAAATAGAATGAAGTTGGAAGCAGATTATTTCCGTGGAGGGATTCAAAATGTTCTGACTTTCGAGGCTGAAGAGAGGACAATTGTGAATATGACAATTGATGGTTGGAGGAATACTTTGAAGAGGTATGGACTCGTGGAAACAGAGCTGAGCATGTCATCAAGATATCAAGCTGATCTGGTTGTTAAGAAGTTCAATTGTGGGAGTTCTTGCACGCTTGGTATGGATGGGAAATGCCTACTTGTTGGATGGAAGGGAACTCCAATTTTCTCTCTTTCAGCTTGGAAGTTCCATTCAGAGAAAGGGGAGTGAGCCAGAGTTTGGCATCTGCATGAGATCAACTTTCCCTATAGAGGTTGTTTATTGTATTTCCTTAACCAATTACTCCTCTGTTCATATGGTTTCTTCAGTTGCAGATCATCAGGTTTATATATATATGAACGTTTTCCAATTTATTCTTTGATGTTCTCTTTGAACTTCTAATGGATGTTATCCTCATTCTCCACGAAGACAGTCATGCTCTCGTGAACTTCCGCACGTGGTTGATGAAAATTTTGTATGTGCAAAGTACATATCTAATTTTGATTACTCTAGACTTAAATATTTGTGACCCCTTGGGTAACCACTGAAAACTTCAGATGGCTGTTGCCATTTCAGAATCTATTAACTTGGGTTTGGACATTATTCAAACCAAATAAGAAAATAGCAACGTCCCTAAAAGTTCTAAGACTTGTCCCATATCATGACCTCCTTCTTTTTCCTCCCAAGTAGACTTCGCGTATGCATAAGCATATTGCTGAGATGTCACACTTCTTTGTAGACAAGATACGTGCCATCTTTTCGGTTCCAAGAATGGTGGCTGTATTTTCCCGATTCTCTTCCCAATTTGGAACACTAATTTAATTTGGATGTGCCAAACTCAATTTCTTGATATAAGAACAGAATCTCATAAAGACGGTCTTTGAAAAGGTTAACAATGTTTGGAAGCTCCAATGTCACTTGATTAGTAGTTATTGTAGTACCTTGTTTCTTTCTTGTCTTAATTACTAGAATGTTCTTGCATTTTATGTCAGCCGCCTTTTTGCTGGCTAAAGATGCCTCTCTTCAGCGATAAGCTTTAATAGAAAACATCCCCACCTTGTTAACATTTTTCGGTTATATAAGTGGAGTTTTCTTCTTTCTATATCCTATATGTTTTCTTAAAGTACTGAAAATTTATATAATAAAGTTGCTTTAGTAATCTACATATATCTCAGGAAGCAAGGAGTACGAGATTTTGTACTTCTGGTGGCTGAATTTCTTAGGAGACCTTTCCTGAGGATTCATCCACTTGATTGTGGTCGTTCAGCTCTTCGCATTCTAAAAAATTGATATGTCTTGTCTTGTGCACTAATCTATGCGGAACACACAAAACGTTAAGTGTATTATCTTGTCAAGATGCAGTCCGAAAATAAACGTTGACAACGTCAAAGATAAAAGTTATAGATGTTCTTAGGTGTTGGAATATGTCATGTATAGATGTTCTTAGGTGTTGGAATATGTCATGTATATTAGTTATGTTGGACAGTGGTCAGTGCCAACTTTGTACTCCTTTGGAAATCGCTGATCATATAATAAGATTCAGCCAGACTAATATACAACACGAACTGGTGGTCTGGAACTAATAAATATATGGAGCATGCTTGTGTTAGTTTCAGAATTTAGTTGAGCTAAATGTTTTCTTTTGAGTTGTTTGATTCTGGTGGAGTTCCAGATATGTGTCCTTCGAAGGCCTTCTGGTATGTGGAAGCAGAGAATGCAGCAAGTAAGACTCAGCAGTGAGAAACTGAAGAGCCGGGGAAGATTGATTTGTTTCATTCGGACTTCGGTTTTTCTCAACACATTACAGCTGAGGAAGGGTTCTTCTTGCCTAAGTATCAAGAAGAACAGCCACTACCAACATTCCCAGAATTTGGAAGTCTTAATGAGATATCCTTACCACCATATCAGCTATATCAGGAAGAGGTGACAAAGCCCGTGAGTATTCAATCTGAAACTCTAGAGCTTATCAGACCCCAGAAGGCAAAGCCACACACATCTCCTTTAGCATCACTCCGGATACTCAAGAACCATCAAAGCAGGCTCAGAGATTTCAATGGCGAAAAGATAAATATGCCAAGCTATGATACAGCGTGCAGAAAGGTTAGCGACCACAAATTATCAACTCATGCAATCATACGTTTGGCTGGAGAAAATTTCATCCAATCCCGTTCACAGAAAGTTGACACACTCTCTGTGCTAAGCCATCCATTTCCCAGTTCATTTATTGGGCCCTATGAGAGGTCTAGAGATGTCGAACTTGTCCAGTTTCTTCTAGCCTCGGCCGAGAAAGTAGGACAGCATCAATTTGACCGTGCAAGCAAGCTCCTTAATCGGTGCAACGAGTTGTCTTCTAATATAGGAAACCCTGTTCAGAGATTGGTGTACTATTTTTCTGAAGCTCTTCGAGAGAAGATTGAAAGAGAAACTGGGACAACCACTTTAAAGGGTTTGGGGAAGAAGCAGCCCTTTGATTTTGAAGAGGCGTATATGAATCCAACCCCAAGCATAATTGCATTTCATCAAAAGGTTCCCTTCTCTCAGGTTTGCCAGTTCGTTGGAATTCAAGCGATAACAGAAAATATAGCAGAGGCAAAAAGGGTCCACGTAATTGACCTAGCAATTAGGAGTGGCTCGCAATATAGTGTTCTGATGCAAGCTCTTGCAGCTCGACGTGAATATCCCCTTGAGCATCTCAAGATAACTGCAGTTGGAACTAAATCTGAAGCAAAAATAGAGGAAGCAGGTAAGCGGCTGGTAAGTTTTGCCGAGTCCCTGAACTTGCCTTTCTCTTTCAAAGTAGTTATGGTAGCAGACATGCTAGATCTAACTGAAGACCTCTTTGAGCTGGATGATGAGGAAGATGTTGCTGTCTACTCACCATTTCTGTTATCAAACATGATTGGACGACAAGATCAGCTTGAATGTGTTATGAGAGTGATAAGAACAATTGACCCTCGTGTGATGGTTGTCTCTGAAGTTGAGGCAAGTCATAATTCCCTAGTTTTTGTGAACCGTTTCACTGAAGCTCTTTTCTTTTACAGTGCATTTTTTGATTCTGTTGAAGACTGTATGGGTCATGACGAGCTGAACAGACTAAATATAGAATTTTACTTTAGCCACGTAATAAGGAACATAGTGGCGGCCGAGGGAAGAGAAAGGACAATTCGGCATGTTAATATGAGTGTTTGGAGGGCATTTTTTGCACAATTTGGGATTGTGGAGATGGAACTAAGCATGTCATCCATGTATCAAGCAAGTTTGGTGGTTAACAACTTCTCTTGCGGCAGTTCTTGCTCACTTGATATGGATGGAAGATGCTTACTTGTCGGGTGGAAGGGCACACCACTTTTTTCTCTTTCCTCTTGGAAGTTCTATTCAGACGAAGAAGGCAGACGTGATGCTGAAATTAACTAGGTCTTGTAGGTTACCGAGCTCTGTACTTTTGTGTATTTCGTGTTAATAAAAATTGATATGCAATGACCACCTTATGATCAATTCACTTGCCCTTGTATCTTTGTTGTTTGAGTTCGTTATGACAAATGCAGCTGCATTTTTCTCCTGTATGATGTTTAACGTGCTGGTTGCCTGTTTGGAGTGGATTAACTTGTCCTTTTTCTTCATCAGATACAATTTCTCTTGTGAAGAAGAATCCAAACCTGAATAGCTGTGCACTAGGTGGTTAAGTGATTGCCTTATCTCTTTCTGTGTATGCTCACCTCAGGTTCCCACCATGAGAATTGGCTACTTCATTCTTCTGTTCTTTGTTCTCGGAGCTCCCAGTTTCAGCATTTGCCTTTTATATGTTTTGAGTTTAAGAAGAAAAGGAGTAAGCTGCTGCTGCTGATAATTTTGCCCACAAACAGAGTTAGTCCTGGAACTGACATCCTGTTAAAATATCTCATCCATTCAAGGCTCTCCGCACGCTTATCATTATGCACCAGAAAATTTGAACTTTACTGCCAGTTAAAGGAAAATGACATATCTTTACGGAATGAAAGCTCATGTCTTGATGACCACCTGTGCAGATCAGATCCATGTCCCATGCTATGGGCCATTATTAAGAGATCAGGCAATACGTGTCTTCTCATCTGCCTACCTCTTAGCAGCTAACGTCCCTTTTAGTACCCTTTTTTTGTGTTCATGGTTTTGCTTGATACAGTTGGACGATAGTGTCTCATGGACTTGATTCTTATTAAATGTTTAAATGGTACATGGATCTGGTGATATGCTACCTCAAAAAGCTATGCAAATCGTATCTTCATAAGCTTAAGAATTTGTTAAACCATACCCATTGAGACCCTTTGGCTGCTGGAATTCATCCCTATCTTACTATAAAGCATTGTGGCCGTTGGCGTAGAAAATTCCATTCTCTTGATTCTCTTTTGGGATGTTGAACATTCAGCTTATCTAGACCGAGCTGTTTAATGTCATTTTTCCCTTTTTCTTTTGGCTGCACGCCTTAATTGGTAACCTACTGGTTTCTTGAGTTACAGACGATTTTGTGTTGTCATTGCAGTGAGGTCCTCTTGTCCTTAACTAGAAAGTAGGTTTGGTAAACCACATATATGGATCGTGAAGAGACACCAATCTCCAGTTACGGTCTGAATTCAACGCCCCTTTCCTCACACAGGCTCAAGTGGATTGATTGGAGATCTTGTAACTGACCCCTCAATCTTCATCTTGGAATCTTGTAGGCAATAAATAATATTTCAAGGTTCCAGGTCAGTTTTGTTATATCTTTTGGCACCTTGTTTCCCACTCTTTCTGTCTTGCCTTTCGTTTTTTCGATTATTTTTTTCCTATTTTTGTTGTTTAAGTTAACTTTACCTTCTAGAATAATGTGTTTTTGGCTGGTGAGTCTCTTAAAATTATCACTGTGGAGATATGGGCATTGATTCAACCTAAATATGGCACCTGATAAATGTTTGTATTCTTGTAATAAAGCTACGTGGAATCTAGACCATATGCAGTGCAAGTTGTGCAACAATGTCAAGTCCTAGGTTGCCATGAGACAAGCTGAGCGATAAGATCTAATGTGGTTTCCATTGAAAACAAAGCAATCAGGGATATGGATACCAGAGCTACTATTATTTAAAGTTTTTTTGTTCTCAAATATGTGATTTTATAGTACCTATGCTTGGATACGTCACTATCAAGAAAGAAGTATACTAGACTGTCTGTTGTCAACTATAGGACTTCTGTTAGTATAGAGTTTGTTGGATTTTCCCTAGGCCATGTTTTGATAGCATTTCCCACAGTATCAGGTATTGGGGTGATGAGCAATATGTTCTCTGCTGAGCTTAGTGAAATACTAGACAAGTATAATCCTGAGGGTTTGGAGAGAGGGGAAGGAGGGAATGAAACAGAACAATTTACAGAACAACCTAAGTGCCGTAAAACAGAAGATTGGAGAGGGTCAGGTGATGTTCAAACGTTTTGTTCTGACCTTGGGTTCTATCAAGATGATAACGTTGAGGACGGAAAGTTGCTTTCCAATTTGGGAAGTCTAGCTGATCTGTACTTTGATATTGACTCGCCACCATTTAGATTAAGTCAGGAAGAGATTTCAAAGCTTGCGAATATTCAGTAGAGCTTATTGAACCCCAGGTGGTAGAGCCAGTTGACATTGAGAAGAAAAGAAGCAGCAGTTTCAGGCAATTGACTGATGAGACATTTAGTGTGGCCAGTGACGATACATCGTCAACTAAGGTGAGCGGTGAAAAATTATCAACTAATGCAATTTTACAGTTAGCTGGAGAAAAGTTCATCCAATCCTGTAGTCAAATTCCTAGTGGTCTTGGCCGTCCATATGCCAGTTCATTCCTAGGCCATTCCGATGAGGAAATGAGAGATGTTGAACTCCTTAATTCGTGTACTAATTGTCTTCCAGCAGAGGAAACCCTGTGCAAAGATTGGTGTACTACTTTTCTGAAGCTCTTCGAGAGAAGATTGACCGGGAAACAAGAACAGTTGCATCAAAGGGTTTGGGAAAGAAGCACTCTTTTGATCTCATAGAGGCACTGATGAGCCCCACTCCAACTGTTATTGCGTTCCAAAAAGATCTGCCCTTCTCTCAAGTTATCCAGTTTGCTGGTATGCAAACGATGATTGAAAATGTAGCAGACTCAAGAAGGGTCCATATGATTGACCTCGAGATTAGGAGTGGGACTCACTGTGTAATTCTGATGCATGCACTTGCAGCGCGATGTGAATGTCCCATTGAGCATCTAAAAAGACTACTGCAATTGGAACTAAACTAAAACCAAAAATAGAGGAGACTGGTAAGTGGCTGACGAGTTTTGCCCAGTCCATGAACTTACCCTTCTCTTTTTGTATAGTTATGGTACAAGACATGCGAGATCTCTCTGAAGACCACTTCGAGCTGTACGATGATGAAGCAGTTGCTTTCTACTCGCCTTACGCATTATGGAGCATGATTGTCGGCCAGATCATTTGGAACGTCTGCTAAGAGTCATCAGGAATACCAGTCCTTGTGTAATGGTTGTCAGTGAGATTCAGCAAAGCTTAGCTCACCACTTTTCGTGAATCGCTTCATCGAAGCTCTTTTCATTTATGGTGCATTTTTTGATTCTGTAGCAGATGGTTTGGCTCATGATGATTCAACCAGAATGGTTTCAGAATCCCAATACTTCAGCCAGGGAATACGAAACATTCTTGCAGCCGAGGGAGAGGAAAGGAGAATGCGAAAAGTTAGCATCCATGTCTGGAGGGCATTTTTCACGCGGTTTGGTATGGTGGAGATGGACCTCAGCACGTCATCCTTATATCAGGCAAATTTAGTGGCTCAAAGATTTCCATGCGGGAGTTCGTGCACAATTGATATGGATGGGAAAAGTCTAATCATCGGGTGGAAAAGAACACCAATTTTATCCCTTTCTGCTTGGAAGTTCCTGTGAGAATTAGTTCTTCAATTGTCTACTTGTATATCCACAGAGTTTCTTTGATTATAAATAATGGTGAAAGGAATTTTGGTGACTGATAATGTTTCCATTGTAAATGCTTTAGAAGTTCTGCTTTTTGTGCACTAATCATTGAAAACCGTTTCAGCTAAATTTTCCATTAGGACCAGTTTTCAGACTTTGCTTCTATCTCACATGGACATAGAAGCACAAAGAAGGCCAGTGTGTTCATCATATATGTTATTCTTGATAGCATTTTCATTCCATTCGGCTGGTATAGTTTTGGGTTCACTATTTAGGTATCTGGATCTGCAGCTCTAGTGGAATGCAAACACCGGAATTGGTTGCATGCTTCCTCCCTTCCAAACACTGAAAAGGGTACAATGTTCCACCGTGATTATGCAAAGAAGGCATTTTTTAGACCTAGTCCAAACAATGTATTTATCTTTCGCTCTCCACTTGAGTGCATCATTGAAACCATGCCACTGCATGAAGAAGGATTTCATTTCTTTCACGGGAATTTTTTCCATACATGGACAGACCGCATCTTACTTGAATGACGTTTTTTCTTTGAACTCTAACCATTTGCAATATGATATAAGTTGTACAAGGAAGTACGCCGTGGATGTATTGAATGGCTTACTAATTTCAGGTGGAAGCCTTCTCGGTGATGGTATTGGACTCTTTAAGAATCCATGTTTATTGATTCTCTGCCAACAGTTCTGTCAGTTTCTCTGAAAGGAGCTTGGAAAAACCACATAAAATGGAGGCCGGCACTCCCGAATGACTCGGTCATCTTCCAAGTCCAATGTCCTTTTCATGACATCGAAACCCATTTATATTTGCCGCAGATTGGTGAATCATAGTCAAAGCCATGAAAACTTGTCTCCTCCTAGCTTCTTGAAGACAAATTTTGTGAACAATCAACATTGTTTTAGAACTCCCAGGTCTATTTATTTTCATCTTTTAGTACCTTGTTTACTTGTCTGTCTTTATATGAAGACATGGGTTCTTATATTATGTGAGTTATCTTTGCTATCACATATCCACCACGTAGAAGTTCGACTGTGATTGAATGCTGTCAATTTTATGTGTGTTATGCGTGTTCCTTTACCGCATTTGGTTGCCTTGAAAATTCCAATACAAAAAAATACAGATTATCAAAATTAGGAAATGACGCTTAGGCTCGGCTGAATTGTTTTCGTCATTGGCTTGAGATAAGGAAAAATCAAAGTGTCCTAAATCTAGTTTGATTTATTCTACATTCGCTCAGAAACCAACCAGAGCCAAATTAATTACTGAGATTCTAAGGAGATTTTTATCGTGTCCTCCATAAGAATATGCAACTTACTGTGGTACTTCCGTACCTGTTTGGATTCATATAATTGTTTTGTGCATTCTAAGGAATCTACTTGGAAGATGCTACGTAATATAGCCTATCCAAATGACACCTATAGTGTTAAATCGTAACTTTCCAGCCTGCAGGCTGAGCAATCATGTGGTAACACCTCAACGTCAGAATCTTGGAACATGCCGCTTCAGTAAGTTACTCTGGAAAATGGTCAGTATCAGCAAGGACTACATTGTATCTTACTCAATCAAAAGATGTAAATTGCTATATATATTGAGGTAGTTGAATATACCTTATAACCAAGAAATTATTTGTAATATACCTACAGTCGTTTTTCCCCAGAATGATGAGTGAAGTGTCCCCTCTGGAGCAATTCAGTTTTGGTGGAGCTCTAGTGAAGTATAATTCTTTAAAGGGCTTTGGTGGTGGGGAAGTTGAGGATGTGGCAATACACAACGAGTTCTATGGGACAGATAACTGGATTGAGTACAAGGCTATCAATTCGTTTTGCTCAGACCTTGGATTCTATCAAGATAACACAGCTGAGGAAGGACTTCTTTCTAGTAAATATCAACAAGAACAGCAAATGCTGTTGCTTCCAGACTTTGGAGGTTTAGATGATATGCATCTTGATATTGGCTCTCCACTATTACAATCATGCGAGGAAGAGGAAGAGATTCTAAAGCTTGTGAGTATCAAATCTGAAGAATCAGAGCTTGCCGAATCCCGGAAAGAGAAGCCATACGCACTTCCATTAGCGTCACTTGGGATTCTAAAGAACTACGAAAACAGGTTCAGACAATTGAATGGAGAAAAGATATACGACTCAAGCTATGATACATCGTGCATGAAAGTCAGTGCACGGAAATTATCTACTGAAGCCATCATAAGGTTCGCTGGAGAAAAGTTTATCCAATCCTCTTCTCAAAGGGTTGATGATCTCTCAGTGTTTAGCCATCCTTTTTCAAATTGGTTCTGTGGGGCCTCCGTAGCAGAGATGAGAGATGTTGAACTCGTCCAGTATCTGTTAGCTTCTGCAGAGAAAGTAGGCGAGCAACAATTTGACCGCGCTAGCAAGCTCCTCAACCAGTGTGGTGAGTTGTCTTCCAATAAAGGAAACCCTATTGAAAGATTAGTCTACCACTTCTCTGAAGCTCTTCAAGAGAGGATAGACAGGGAAACGGGAAGAATCACGTCAACCAAATTGAGAACGAAGCAGATGTACGAGCTAGAAGAGTCAATCATAAACTTTACCCCTTCTGTCATTGAGTTTCATCAGCAGGTACCCTTCTATCAAGTTACTCAATTTACTGGAATCCAAGCCATAGTAGAAAATGTAGAAGGGGCAAAAAGGGTCCATGTAATTGATCTCGAGATTAGAAATGGGACTCAATGTACAGTTTTAATGCAAGCTCTTGCTGCTCGAGTTGAATGTCCTCTCGAACATCTCAAGATAACAGCTGTGGGAACTACATCAAAACCTCAAATAGATGAGATAGGAGAGAGGTTGAAGAGTTTTGCTCAGTCGATGAGCTTGTCATTCTCATTCAATGTTGTTATGGTGGCGGACATGCTAGATCTCAAGGAAGACCTCTTCGAGTTGGATGCTGAAGAAGCAGTTGCAATCTACTCATCATACCTGTTGTGGACCATGATTGCACAGCCTGATCGGCTGGAACGTCTGATGAGAGTAATTAATAACATCAATCCCTGTATAATGGTCGTGGCTGAAATTGAGGCAAACCAGAATTCACCTGTTTTCGTGACTCGTTTCACAGAAGCTCTTTTCTACTATCTTTTCTACTATGGTGCTTTTTTTGATCGTCTGGATGATTGTATGGAAGATGATAATATAAACAGGATGATTACGGAATCAATGTTCAGCTTGGCTATACGGAATGTTGTGGCTTCTGAGGGGGAGGAAAGGACAATGCGGCATGTCAGTATCGGTGTTTGGAGGGCATTCTTTGCCCGATTCGGGATGGTAGAGGCAGAACTGAGCATGTCATCCTTGTATCAAGCAAAGTTGGTTACTAAGAACTTTGCTTGTGGGAGTTCTTGCACACTTGAGATGAATGGGAAATGCCTAACAATTGGGTGGAAGGGAAAACCTATTTTCTCTCTGTCAGCTTGGAAACTCCTATGAATTCAGATAGGGAACAGGATTCATGTAGACAACCTCAATCTGCTTAGGAGTAAGCCTAAGTTGATACTAAGTGGAGTTGTTAAATAAAATGCTGCATCTGATGGTTTGCCATGAGATGTCTAAATGCCTTTCCAAACTCACAGCACAGTTTATTTTCCAGTCATCTGTTCAATCTGGAATTGCAGCTCATGTTCAGAATTATACCCATGTCAGGCTCCCTTTTTGTAGTTTCAACTGTCAGGTGCTATATGTGAAAATATTCATTTCTACCATTTTTCCTTTCTGCTTGGACCTTTTGAAGAGGAGTTGCATGGAACTTGGATATCAGCATTACGTTGCTCTCTATAAGGTTTTAAGGTAGCCTGCAATCTGACTCCATTTCATATCTTCTTACTTAATTTGGTGACTAGTTACCAGAGTGGAATATCATCCAACCAATGAAGACAAATACAAGAAGCTTGAATTCAAATTGAACATATTGAAGAAACAAATAAATATACAGCTTCACCGATGATAGTTTGAGAAAATTAAGTGACTTTCTTAAACTATGTCGTAGTGGAAGTCTCGTGAGAAAGTTCAGGTACATATTTACGTAAACGCTTGACGATCCAAATGTATCAGCGCAAAGTGCTGTTGCATCGCTATTATAGTTTTTGCCGCTACAAAGGTTAAAAATTTACAGAAGAGAAAAAGAAATCATTTTTTGTTAAACTCGTAATTGCCTACGGCTCATTAGCGATACTCTTTTGCCATTACATACATTCTTGACGCTCTTCTTAATGTCGCTACTGCTTTTTACACTTTCTCTACTAATTACATGTCCGTTCGTTGTTCTTAACGCTCTCCCTTTCGCTCTCGCGGTCCTGGAAATTGACAAACTAGTGACTCGATAGTTGGTGACTTGGCACCGGGTGAGGGTGCCATGTCCATGGCGACGTGGCAAGAAGTGGGCTCATTGAGTGCTTATATTTTCCTGCTGGGTCGGTCTAACCGACGGACAAAGTGGAGAGTGAGATGGAGGCAAAGAGTAGTCAAATGGTCGGAAAAACTAAAGACAACAACAAGGTTGGGGTGATCAAAACGTGGCTGAGGAAGCACCGTCTGATCTTCACCGGAGCCACCAGACACCCTTTTACCCTCAGCATCCGGGATGGCACCGTTGACTTCAAATCCTTCAAGAAATGGCTGGTAAAGTTTTCCGATCACATTCACCATTTACTGTTAATTTCTGTTTTTTCTTAACAGCGCTCGGAAATCCTAATCATCTAAGACTATACTGCGTTCTCTTATTTCAATTGTAAATGGAACATCTGGTTTGACGTTTGACTTTTCAACTTAATGAGTGAGTAGTCTATGTTTAAGGAACAACCGATCTAAAAGCTTAGCTTAAGCCATCAGACTAACGAGTGTAACGAAACAATGTTCATTATGCTAATTAAATCAAGTAAAAATTTATTCGTAGTACCAATACAACTTGCCACTAATGGGACTTATATAGTATGTAAGAGAAACGATAACAGATAAGTAATAAAAGATAATGTAAAGAACTAATCTAGCTTATCATTATCTTTTAACTTCCTTAATCCAAATTAATAAGCCTTGCCCCACATGTTCTGATATTGCTTTAACACTCCCCTCATGTATAACCCTTTCCCTTGATTGCACATGGAGAGACAGAGATATGAAGGTGTCTCGACCCAGTGCACGGACAACATCGTGAAGAACCTAAGAGAGACATATAAATGAGGCCAAATGCAAGTGGGAAGTAAGAGTATAACTGAAGACCTTGCTCACGAGTTCATATCATGACAAGTTATCATTTGCTTTGAAATAAGTTACAGAATGAAACAATGTAGTAGCATGTTATAACTAGCTTAAGTGTTGCGATGATAAGATCGCATGGTTCAAGAAAGAAGCTTTTTTGGCTGTGCACGGGCTTGGCTCATTTGAGGCTGGAGCTCAGCATTCGCCTAAAGCTCAAAAAGTTATGTCGAAGTTGACCTCGAGTATGTGTTCGTTGGAGTTTTTAGGACACCGTATTAATTTGTCCAGGCTCCTCGTTTCAAAAAGAGTCCAAGTTGAGGCCTCATGTGCGCTTGAGTCCTTTAACAAGTGAATCACAACATAATAAGGGGTTCGTGTGTGTGAAACGAGTGGGCCTATGTAAGGAGTATATGAACACTACTACGTTGTTCAAGCTGCCCGGCTAATTTAGTAGATGAAGCCCGGTGCATTTGTTAATTGAAACAACGCAAATGAGCCATGATGTGCCGATCAGCATGGCCTACAGTCAAGATTGAGGTTATATGCATAACTGAATGAGCAAAATGATATTAGATCTGCAATTGTGTGGATGAAATTTCAATTAGCTTTCCTACTGCTGTAAAGAACCTGCACATTTAGGCGCAATTCTCAACTCAAATTTAAGGTTGCTGTTTTTCCTTGGCGATTATTCTAGTGGTGAACCATGAGAGCTCATAGATACTAAGTCTTCTTGAACAAAAAGCATGAGCTGAAACAGAGGTTGGCTCTTCGGTTGTGATTATGAGTTGTTCAATAATGATACTTACTGCTAATTACAATGCAGGGACAGGATTATATTTTTGTTAGAGCATTTGTTCCTTTCGTAGCAAGTGTATTGGTTAAAGCTTCGAAGGAGTCAGATGATACTTCTGATATCGAAGTGATACTAAGTGGTATGGCTTCTTTAAATGATGAGATTGCATGGTTCAAGAAAGAAGCTTCTAGGTTTGGTGTTTCTCTAACTAGTGTGGTTCCTCAAAAGGCAAACGTTGATTACTGCAGGTACCTCATATGACATATTTACAGCCACTTATAATTTGTATTCACTTAAAGTGGTTTAATATTCTTGGAATTACACTGATTCACTGAGATAGTTGTAGGTGATAATTCCATTTCCTGCCATCAGTTTCATTCCTTTTGCAATATTATCTTGTTATTGTTATTGTCTTGAGGAACGCATTGGTATAGTAGTTTCTAGTTTTTGTCTTACAGTGTGTTTTGCAATTTGTTCTGTTAGCTGGCTTCTGGGATGTAACTGGTATTACTTCATCATTCTCCAAACATTTTTGAAAATTTAATTTTCCATGCTTGGATAGTTCGAGTGTGGGTAATATATTCATTGGAGACTCTTTCCGTTTAGAATGGAAAATAGGGCCTGATTCTTCCTTTATCTCTGTCTATACTGTTGCAACGAGAGTGCTTTCTACTTAGGTTTAACCTCAGTGGTTTTAATTCAATAAAAAAGGTTGACAACTCGGCAGAACATAGAAAAATTGATCCTGCATATCAAAGGTTCCTTGTCATGGAAGGGTATAGCAACTTTGCAAAGCCTGAGTACAGGTGGGATTGCCAGGGACACACAGTCCACATGTACTTGCCCCAAGGTTCAGTTGTAATCTCCCGATATCCGGGGAACAGGATGCTTGCATGTCTGTGGGAGGATGAGTATCGTGCTTTAGGAGGTGCAAATGAAAAATATTATATCGACTTTGGTGCCTGAGCATCATTTTCTTGCTCTTTAACGTTTTTTGCTTCTAGGAAAACCCTTATTACATAATTTTTTTTGCGAGAACCATATAATAGAAAAGCTATACTATTGTAGATTGATGATCTGGATGCGGTTGCAGCTTCTTGGAAAAACTAATGAGCTTGGAGGTTGAATATCCGGTAGCTATGACAGCATTTTGGGCCATTGAAGCTGTTTATCAAGAGAGCTTTGCTCACTGCCTGGAAGAAGGCTCTGAGACTCCAGAAGAACTAAAAGAGACTTGCCAAAGGTGGGGCAATGAAGGCTTCGGCAAGTACTGCCAATCCCTCCAGAACATTGCAAATCGCTGCCTAGAGAAGGCACCAGACAATCTAGTCTCAAAAGCTGAGGTGGTTTTTTTACATGTTCTTGAACACGAAGTTGAATTTTGGAACATGAGCCGTCTGGAGGCCTGAGGATCCTTTTCAGGTATCACCTTGAGATCCTTAAGCGTGTGTACTAGGGAGATGCAGTCCTGTCCTACATCTATAAGAATACATGTAAAACCAAAAGACATACATGTTTACTAACACAGATAATCAATGGGGTACCTATGTAGTTCATTGTGCACCTAACATTGCTAGAGACTTTGAGATTGAATTGCCATTAATGAACTCTGGCCATTGATGAGCTCTGCTAAACAAACTTTCTGATCCTCTTAAATAAACGACTAGCTTCTGCAAGCCTTTCAATGTTATGTGATCTTCCTATATAATTAGCAAGTGGAAAGCTGATAAATCTGTGTAGATTAACAATGGAAGCATGTGCATTCATCATCTCCATATATGAAAGCATGGGTGGCACTAGAAAGTGTGAGAATAATTTTTATTAGACATGATGATAAACACTACACCTGAAACTTAAACCAGAAACTAACATAGGCACGGATGTTACTTATGTACACTGCGTAGGCACTAGGAAAGCACGCCAGGTAATCCACCCCCACCCCCTTACCCCAAGCCCCCTTGCACACCTACCAATAACAACACCTAAGATGAAAATTGGAGAAATCCGGCAGAGGTAGTGATAGGCGGGGGCTGAAGAGGAGGCTGCCATGGTCTGAACCAAGGGTCTTGAGCAACATCCACACCGGACGTGCTTGTGCCAACCACATAGCTAGCAACGATTTCTGCAGACTCGAGCCTCTTGCTTAGCTCTTCTCGTTGAGCTCTTAAAATCCTGTTCTCTGCTTCAATAGCCCCGTATCGCTGTCCTACTTCGTTGATCTTTTGAACAATCTCCTTCCTATCATTCATGAAAAGCATGACTTGGTCATTAAGATCTTTCGTGTGCTGCTCCCTCTTCATCCTTGACCGCCTCGCCGATTCGCGGTTCGAGATCATTCTCCTGCGTTTCTTTTCGTCCATCGTCGACGTATATCGCTCGTCATCTTCCACGCCAAAGCATGCATTGGCAAGTTTTCTGTTCTCCATGCTTCAAAGTTTTACGCGTAAGTTATGCTAAAGTTTCTTCAAGCTTTATGTGAGAAGGTAATTATTAACACTAACATGGAAGGGGAAATTCATGAGAAAACATAAAACCAATATAGGAAAACAACAGAAAACGATTGAAGAAGTCGAATTCGGCGTAGGGGTGAACTGAAACTCATAGCATTAAGGAGATTAGTGGTGAGTTTGACTATGTGGTGAAGAGCATAACATCAGAGTTGCAGAAACCATTGTCAGAAATACAGAGGAAAGATGAACATATGGGATGTGAGAAGTAAAAAGGAAGGGGCTTCAATTAACTCTTCAATGGAGGTAGAGGATTGGAAGTTCATCCTTGAGAGTATTAATAGGGATTACATGTGGGAGGAAGGAATGAAGGTGGAAGGAATCTACCAAAGTCCAGATGGTATGACAAGTATGACTTGGTGGGCAAAACGTGACCAAATTGGAAACATCTTCAGTTTTCTACTTCGGAATTTGGATAAGGTTAGAATTTGGTAGGGAGCCATTGTAATCTAGTCTAGTACAGTACAATAAAGAAGTTCATAAACATTCCCCACACCCCACCACAAAGGGACAAAAGAGGACCATGTGGCCATGTTTGTTACCACACAACTGGCATTGGCGGCAGTTGTTTACATGGGAGAATATTAGTTGCCTTCTACTAGACTTCAAGAAAATAGAATTTTCTAAGGAAAAATATTTTTGATCGTAATCTGGACTGAACGAACGACAGCCTGCATTCTTTTCGTATAACAATAACAATAATATGATGACCGTTAAATATATTTAGTAATTTTTTAACAATATAATAGTCGTCAAATATGTTTAGTAATTTTTTTAACTAGAGATGTAAAAAGAGTGCTCTTAAAATTTGTTCTTGCACAATATCAGGACCTGGAGACAATTTCTTGCCACCAAAATCTTTTGTTTTCAATCTAATAGCACCACCTTTCAAGCCAAGCTAGTCCTACGCCTCCTTTGTGGGCACTGCTTAATAGTCATCACAACATAAGAAGACAAATTTCATTAAGGAAAAAAGGCACGAATATTACCATGATCACACTTTCCATTAAAGCTTCAAATTTTTAAAGCGGCCATAAAGTACCTTTTTTTGGAAAGAATCCAAGAATAGCATCAATAAAAGGAATAATACAAAAAAAAATTATTTGAATTTCAGGACTAAGATAACAGCTAACAGCATAGTTTTATTATTTCTAGTCGTAACCTTAACAGAATGTTGTTGAAGGATCTGGGAAAAAAAAAAAAAAAGTCGTAAACAAGCAGTAAAAGAACACCACCTTGGATATCATCAAAACCTAAAACTTCTATAAGGCTAGACTATAAACAAGTCCTAAAATACAAGAAATTCAAAAAAAAAAAATTAAAATATGTCAATACACGCGAAACTAAAACAAAACCTTGATCACGAGACATATAATTATCACTATAAATAAGAATCAGAATTCCAACAATAAGAATAATGAATTTTAATTAAAAATAACCATCATATACAAACTTAAAAAGACCGCAAAAGATTGTGCACGAATATGTGCTAATCCACCCCGTTATTCAACCCTAGCAGCCACATGGTTCATTTTGTTTATGTCTTTCTGGCAGTCGATCATGATCCTCCTGTGGCTTTACATCTTTTTCTTTCTTTAATATTTCCCCATGGCAGCCCGTTTTGAGAATGCACTTGAAAGATGACCCTACAATACATGTAACCTTATATCATGACAATATGTGACCTACAGAGAACTTGGTCCAATCTCAATCTCAATTTCAATTTGGACAACCCTTATGCTTTTAGATTTAAAGGTCATCATATCGTTGATCTTTCAAGACGTTGTTTACTTTGTTTTCTCATGTTCAAAGTCTTTGGGATAGATATAAATATGTAGTCTCTTGGCCATATGGCCACTTCGACTGCAACAATTGAAGGTGCAGCAGTGTAGGCAAAACCTTAAATTAGGAAAGTTTAAGAAGTCAAATCCGCAGCACGGTTAATCTTTATATCAACTTATCAAAACATGGACCACCTGCTTTCCCCTCAGGTAAAGGACACAACAATCGAATAAGCAAAAACCGTCCATCTTGTTCAATCATAAAGAAAATCCATGAACCACTAACCATCTCACTTCATTTCGATATACATTTTAAATCAAAAATACCTGTCAAATTCAAGAGTCAGTCAATTTGCACTAAACATTTCACATCCGAATACCATAACAATGCCTATCAAAATATTATTTACATGCTGGCCAAGTTTTTAACGAGAAGTAATAATGCTAAGAGCAGTCCACAATGTGATAAACAGTTCTTCCTTTTGAAACAGATAAAAGTCACTTAAAGCAACTCATTTTAGGTAAGCAGTGCTTCCTCCCGGAATTAGGTAGATATCCGTACAAGATATGAAAACACTAGATGAATTAAGAATGTCTACTACCTACTCGAAATGTTGCAGTCAAAGAACACTACTAGATGAATTAAGAATATCTACTACCTACTCGAAATGTTGCATTCGTTCTTCGACTGGATGGAATACAGACAGTATGAAAGTTTCAATAGAATGACTCATCTATCGGCTTTTTTTTGTTGTTTTTACTTTTCGCTTCACCCTAACTAAATATCAATCATGATATGCACCAACTCCACGCATCAGTTGGATATACAGGCCGCCGTCATCTTAATGTCTACGCAAAATTACCCATAATTTGAATATTTACTGTATTTCTCTTCACTCCGACGACAAAAAAGCCATTATAGAAAAACCTTGTTGATACATTAGGCCGTATGTCTCTGTTGTTTCGAAGTGGGAGATCGCACTGCGCTGGAATCATCTTGTAAAACTGGCGGACTAACTGATACCTTACTCATTTCACTGGAACTCCTTTTCTTAGATGAAGAGCTTGGGGTCTCCTTTTCCTTCACCGGTCTTTCATTATCTGGCTGGTCTTCACGGCTTGATGGAGGACAGAGAGGAGGTTCATGGCCACTTAACCGACGGAAGACTTCCTCAACAGTATCACTAATTTCTTTTCCCAAGCCATCAGAGTCCAAAATTAACTCCCAAACCGATTTAGAGGCCTTCTCAAGCACAGGAGTTCTGCATAAAATTACATGAAAATATTTCATATACACTATAGTTTCCAGATATTATACCCTAATCAAATGATGTCACTTCAGTAGAATAGCACAGCATGCCAAGTGAATCATGAGTAGTTTAGTCTCAAAAGAAAAGAAAAGAAAAGAAAAGGTGTGCAACAATAGTATGTGGTACATTTACATCACAGTCTGTTCTGACAGTATCACCACCACAACAAATGCCAAATGTAACTCTCTATGTGATTATATAATGTCATCACAAAACCTAAATGGAGGAAAAGGCGAAAAGCAATGACAAATTCAGTATTTCAGATCAACATTCCTGCACAAGTAATCTTCACCAGCCACTGAGGTTGATATTAATAGTATGTATTCATACATTAAGTTATGGTAAAGATAATCGAGCCAAAGAAACAGATGTGGATCAAGCAAAATAATCATATCATTAATGTCAAAAATGTTCCTCAGACGACACATTAGAGCTGCAAGGCAGGTGATGTTAATCATACCTACTTGTGGACGAAATGACCCAACCCAAAGCAGACTCCCCTCAGGGCCCGGAGTGGAAGAAAAGAAAATTAACCCCTCTTCTCCCGTTTCAAACTCCTAAAAGAATTTACTGTGATTAGAGAATGATCTTACACATGGAGCTTCAGTTTCACACATGAAAAAGTCCATCTACCAAGGATGTAGACTGGGTTTTAAACTCCTACTTCCAACACAAGGCCATGTTTGTTGACTGAAACTGCAGAAATGTCCAACCACTTCCCTACATACCAGCCGACAAGGCTCACTTAGGAATATATGGTCCCAAAACACCACCAATCCATCTTCCGCTATTCCCCCAGAAAGCCCTTCCTAAGCTAAATGTGGTTTTCAGAGAAAAAAGAAGGGAAAGGGAGAGGGTGGGTGAAATTTTCGTTATCCCTGAGTCTGTAAAGAACAAGTGCATTAGCTCCAGTTTGGCATTGTGTTCAAGTGCTCCAAAAGCGCTTATATCCATTTGGCTACTAACTAGTTCTGCTTCCGGAGCAATTTACTCAGCTGAACCATATATATTTTTAAAGCATAGGCAATGTCAAACTAGAACGTGCAAACTGCATAGTAAAGTTCCCGGCCACTAACTCAAGTTCCTGTCGGAGAGCGTCAAACAGCTCCCTCTTAGTCTGCTTCTCCGCACCAGGGGTATTAAGAACATTACTCTGCTCAATCATCCGTATTGTGTTGTTCTTTAACTCCTCCTGCAAAAATAAATGTTGTGCAATATCATCTATAAACTTTATGCATCAATAACTCCAAAAGAGAAAAACAATTTATGGGAACTTAAGAACTTTTATCAAAAAAAGGAGCAAGAAAACACCAACAAACATCAAAATAGATACTGAAGGGGCACATGCTCTATCAAGAAGCGCACACGCACAAATATATACAGATATTTGCACAGGGAAAGTGAATAAATGGGTAATCTTATATGTTGCCGCAAATTGGGCCTCCAAAACCCATTGTTTACATTGAACCATTTTACTCATTTCATAGGAAACTAAGTAAATATGTTGCTTTTTAAGGGCTTAACCTTACACAACTAGCAAACATATTCATTCCCCTTATTCAAACATATGTACATAATACACATATCTGTATCGGACAAAGCGAGAGCGAGAACGAAACCTTTTTAGTGTACTATGTGCATGGTAATTTCTCCGAGTAATTCTAACCCTTGGGTTCTATATATACCCAACAATCTTAACTATGAAATCACGACCCTTCCCAACACAATCGAAGGTCGGTATCCCAGCTACAGCATAGTTCTCAACTAGCTTCGTCCCACGATAGCTTGGCCCTTTTCGACAATATTAATAAAAAAGGTCACTGACTCTAGACATGGACATGGAGGTGAAAGTATATCGTTCTAGCCATTTTAAGTGGATTTTATTCTTGCATAGTTTTATGTAAGGCACAACAAAAATTATCAACTTAAAATTTTGTCACTGCCGGTTCAACTAACACAACAACTACTACTAGCTGCTCTAAAGTCTCTCAAACCAAATGACAACTAGAAACTTTCTTTTTTCTTTTTTGGGGAAAAGAAGGGGACAAAAAAGAAATCCCAACATGTTAAACCCATACAATGACTACTGTAGGTTTAAAGGCTCACAAATATGGAAGACCATCTTACGGCTATTCTTTGCCAACTTGTATGCATACCTCTTCATCTCCATTCTGATAAACACTAAGCTGAATTCCCAACCTTGCTTGATGAGAAGCCAATGCTAAAGGAAAGGAAGAGTGGGATATTGGCTTTCTGGAGAAGCAAATGCTGAAGGTTTGGGGTTAGTGGGTTACCTTTTCATTTTACCAAAGTGAAAATTGGAAATTTTGTCTGGATATCAACTTGCATTTTCGTTGTTGACAAGCATCTTTACTTTGATAGAAGTTTGCAATACAATTTCGGTCCCACTCAAGACGGACTCCTGGCTCCATCACCTTTCTACCTATTCAGACCTCCAGCTAACCTTCTGTCTCACTCAAACCTCATAGTATACGGGTGCTGAAAAGGATAACCGATTAGGGCCTGCTGTACTTTTAGAACCTAAACAGCATTTCCCAATCAATAGGGAAACACAATATATGAGCGCAAACTCACGGCACACCGGCCGAGTGATAGCAGTAGGTCTAAACGAGTCCCTTGATGATCCTCGTGAATCTACAGCATATGCGACTCCAGTACATTCCTTTATCTTTTACATGAAGTAGAACAGCTATCTTAGTGATAGCTGTTTTAGCTCAGGAAAAACAGATGGTACTCTATGGTCAGAAGTTTATTGCCCTTGCTTGGCGATTCTTTCTGTGGGTGGCCTTGGCCAAATATGGGCTGCAGCAATCGGCTTGTTATTGAGCTTTGTTGACCTCAAGATGACATATAGCCAGTAAAGATGAAATTAAACTGCAGCTACCTCAAACAACTGGGTAGGGAGCAATGAGTTAACTATATAAACTCAGACCAAGAGACAGCCAAGTGATTCGGACTTCTTGTGCTTTGCTTGAATGTCCCCACCCCAACCCTCCACCTGAAAAGACCTCTACAAGGTCAAACACATAACCGAATAGTTCATTTTGGAATAATATCAATCATATTTTAATCAAAGTTACCATGGCAGGAACTTACCTAACATGCGTTAGCAACTGAATCATATAACACATTAAGGGCATTGCAATGTCCCCTTGCCGACCACTTCTAGACACCTAAGCTCCAAAGACCAGCTGTTTCTTATGCTTTAATGTATCGAGCACACTACCTCAATGTGTTTCACATGCATATATGCAACCCATCCTCCACCCCGCCTCAAATGAAATAACAATTTACCAGTTATGAACCAAAACGTAATCAGACCGCAGGTAAAACTTTCCACGAAAATGGAATTTGCAGTCTGATGCTACCTTAATTGGCCAAATACATATCGATTCTCTGGATAGACAAACTAAGTAAAGATGTGGACACTGATGCAATAAAAATTCCAGGGCAAACATGACCGTGGTACCACCGACCGATGACATTAGAAGATAATGCATACTTCACATCCAATTGTTTTGGAAATATTTCTCGATGTCGGGATTCTGTAAATTGGCAAAATTTTCCTTAATGATGTCGAGCATGTTCATAAAAATATAGTAAGAACCGTCTTGTACTCACTTTCCGCGCTAAGGTACCAGTAAGCAATTGTACTGTAATGAATAAGAATGGCTTACATTGGCTTTGAGCTGATTGACGATCTTCGATCTAATTGCGTCGATTGTACCGTCGTTCATCAGAGACTCCAAAACGTCCTCTGGTGTTATTACAGATGACGCCATTTTCGTATCACCTCAAATTTGAGGGCAAGCTTCTGTTCTAACCTGAATTATCAAAACTGCGACTCTTACATGCTGAATCCCGAGGCTGTAATTCACATAATCATCTGAGACTTTCCAACTTTGAGATGAACCATCGATGATTTGGTGTTAGGGGATTTGAACGGATTGCGGGCAAAACAAGAAAGGGATTTGCCGAACAATTGGGGAAATCGCATTGGTGTCTCACGTTGTTGGCAGAACCCTAATTTGGAGTTACCGGTGGTGTATCGATCAATTTGCTGTTTTCGGTCAAGCCTGATCGGGAAAATGGTACTATTTAGTTTAGATAATCCTAGGACCAAAATATCAGAACTTTTTCATTTTCCATTTTTATTTTTTAAAACATAATGACTAATTTGCTTTGTGCTTTTAGCAAAATTGCACGATTAATTTTGTTCCCAACCTATTCTGGTCCGACCCAATGACCCGCCGGGAGTCCCGTTTCGTGCAGACACGTCAATATAGTGAACGGTCAAATTTTAAGCGCATCGAACCGATCAGCGCACGCACACCCAAGACACATGTGTTTTCTCGCTTCGTGCGCGACCTAGGCGCAATTTATTTCGCCTTAGCATGACTCACGAGAGCGCGACAGTCATGCCGAGATCACCCGAGCATCTTTTCACCAAAAACACTTCGACCAACGGCACAACCAGAGCGACGGGGTCAAGAGGCAAAAGCCTTGGCCAACCCCTTGGGTTCGGCCTCGGCCTCCATGGGGGTTGGCCTTGGCCTCCCCCCGGTTGTTCCTTCCTCGCGCAAAGTCCTATTCACGCTTTGTTCGCTTTCGTACACTTCGTATGTGACGTTGGCACCTTGTTCATCATGTGGGTACGATTCACGTTGATATGCTCGTCGTAACGCAACTTTCGGATTCGTCTTTGCCTATCAAAACACCAACCGTTGGCACGCCTGAAGTTCACTAAAATGAGGAAGGTGGCCTTGGCCCTGGCCACCCCTAGGGTTGGCCTCAGCCTCCCAAAGGGGTCGGCCTTGGCCTCCCAAGGGGGTCAGCCTTGTCCTCCCCAGGGAGTTGGCCTTGGCCTTCCCCCAAAACCCCCGGCTTTGCCCCTCTTTTTTGCGCACACTGTTCCTAATCATGTTTTGTGCTGGCACAAAGCTTACTAACGCGTACACAACAATCTCGTGACATCCGTCATCCGATGTTCCCTACCGTGCGTCACTCTCGTGACGTTCGTCGTTCAAAGTCACGCGCTACTGTCAAATGACCCGTCGCCGACGAACCCCATGTCATCATCCTCAACTTTGTCATCACTACATATTGCACTCATTATTTTGGTATAACAGGCACACTCAACTCACGTCCTATCTCCGGGACACCCGACGCACGCCCATGCGTTGTCTCCGCGACGTTTGTCGCCGCGCCCGTGCTCCACTATCGTGATCCGTGCCCCCGGTACCAAGTATTGCCCCGCGACGTTCTCCGTCGCCCCCATGTGTCATTCTCATAACATGTGCCCCCGGAACCAGGTATGGTCTCGCGACAGTCGTCGCCGCGCCCATGCGCCACAAGCATGATACTGGCCTTCGGGCATCACACTTATTCACCACACCATGCGCCCCCGCCATGGACGTGGAACATGCTTCGACCCACTCTCCAGAGTGTGCAGCATTCCTAGCGGCTCCGTTCCTAGTGCTCTGGCACGAGGACCCCTCGCAGCGGGATGGACTCGTTACCACAAAGCCATCGCCGTCACAATCACGAGGGGCTCCGTTCGTAGTGCTCCACACAAGGACCCCTCGCAGCGGGATGAACTCGTTACCACAAAGTCATCACCGCCACGGGATGGGCTTGTTACCACAAAGCCATCGCCATCACAATCACGGGGGGGCTCCATTCGTAGTGCTCCTGCACGAGGACCCCTCGCAGCAGGATGGACTCGTTACCACAAAGTTATCGCCGCCATAAGATGGGCTCGTTACCACAAAGTTATCGCCGCCATAATATGGGCTCGTTACCACAAAGCCATCGCCGTCTTCATTTCGGAGGGCTCCGCTAGTAGTGCTCCGGCATGAGGACCCCTCGCAGAGAGATAGGCTCATTACCACAAAGCCATCGCTGTCACAATCACGGAGGGCTCCGTTTGTAGTACTCCGGCACGAGGACCCCTCGCAACAAGATGGGCTCGTTACCACAAAGCCATCGCCGCCACGGGATAGGCTCGTTACCACAAAGCCATCACCGTCATAATCACGGGGGGCTCCGTTCATAGTGCTCTGGCACGAGGATCCCTCGCAGTGGGATAGGCTCGTTACCATAAAAGCTATCGTCATCTTCATTCCTGGGGCTCCGTTCGTAGTGCTCCGGTACGAGGACCCTTCGCAGTGGGATTGGCGACTCCTCCGGGACACTATCTCCGCCAGGGTGCCTGCGTGACTGGCCTACGTGCTCCGACACTGGGGCTAGCGTCAGCACCCCTAGGGATAATGACCCCCTAGTCACTCTGAGACGGGAGCAGGTCTTTGGATGGCATCGCACCTAGTCCACCTGGCTGCTGGGCGTCGAGTCTTCCCCACTGCTGCCAGGCCTGTGGGATTCAGTAAGGGCTTGGATCGGTGGCTGGGACAACAGGCTTACTCTGATCATGCTGTCACGGTGTGGTCAGTCTTCTCAGACAGGTAGAGCGACGCTGTGCGAGGCAGGCAACGAGAATTTGAGAACCGAGAGTCCAACGAAAAATCGATATTTTGGATCCCCTGGTGACGTGTCACTCCCAGGAGGTGACATGTGGCATTTTATGACATAAGCACATTGTTTCCTATAAATAGTGAACTTTACAACTCAAAAGGGGGGACTTTTGCTCATTCTTACAAAATCTCTTCTCACTCTAGAATTTGGGAGCTCTTGGATTCTAGTGAGAGAAACATAACTTTGGACCTTAACATTGGACCCCGACTCGAACCTTGACTTGGACTGTTGACTGCCGGCCCTGTTCATCTCGGCCTCGTCTCCGCAGCACTGCCACTCCTCAAGGCCTATTTGGGAAGCTTTGCTCCCAGCCCTTACTCCGCCCTTCACTTTGTGTACTTAAAAGCTGACTTGGATTGTAGCCTTTGTGGCACCTCCACATAGACACGAACCCACTTTTCTTAGCATCAAATTTCTTCATTTTTCATCACTTTTCTCCACATTAATGCCATTTCCCCTCCTTCCTTCTTTGTGTCTTGCTTATTAAACTCATTTTCTCACGATCATGCTTGTTGGGTGAAGGTGGGTGTAGAGATTGGGTGGTGTTGCTGTGAGGAGTAGGTGGTCAAGTGGTGTTGATGTCCGATTGTTCAATTGTTAGTAGTGAGTTTAGTGGTGGTTTGTGAATAGGTTTAGTTGTGGTGTTGTTAGATCTGATGTCTGGTGGAGCTGTAATTTGTTGCACGATAGTTCTACGGTGGTTGATTGGTGCTGTGATGGTGTTGCTCGATGGCGGGTGGTGGGCTTAATGGCTGGCTAGATGATGGGTCTAGATTGGTGGATGGTTCATGAGATTAAGAAATTTGCATGTTTGCAAACGAACTTATCAAACTTCAAAAGATGCAGTCTAGGATACAGTCGACCTCGCAAAAAGGCATAGAAGAAATCTATACCATCGCTTCTACATTCCCTGTATTTTGATCCTTGATACTGGTGAGTGCGATAAAATTTTATCCACTAGGTTACAAACAAAGCTTATACGAGCGGTTTAAGCTGTATTTGGACCAGGTCCATAAATGAAGACCATGGACCACCTTTAGTTTATGGTGCATTAGGGTCTAGCCCACAAGACCTTTGAGGTATTTGAAGATCAAAGATCAAAGAGCTACTAAGCAGCGGTGACACACTGGGCAAGACCATCGAGGAATTTCATGGTTGCGATACCTTTTTCGCTTGTTGAAAGTTATACCAATAATCATTTTCATGGTCTAAAAGGATTTGATTTATGACTTTCCGTAATTTTCAGTAACATGTTACTTTTAGACGCGTTTCGTCAAAGTTAAATTTAACAATTTGTAGAACCTAGGTTAAGATTATCCAAATTGATCTCGATTTTCACGATCCTTATGGTTATTACTTTTTCCCAAAAGTACATAAAATTAAAACTCAAGGTGGTAACGACATCCTAATCGACCCACTATTGTGTCTAAGTCACCTCCAACTTGTTTATGCCGCAACCACTCGTTACCACCAATAAATCCAATTTATGAAGATCTCGCTTACTATCTCGAACTCTTGCTTCCAATTTCAAAATGGACAAGTACAATCAAGAAGATATCGAACACCTTCGTAGCACATCTTAGTACTAAATTGTATTGTGAAATGCTAATAATAATGTCTCTAATTAGCCCATAATCAATAACTACCTTAAAATCCCCCACCTTTTCTCCCAAGAAGGCTGGAACTTGGACTATTGGTTCATTACACAGTTGATGGTACAACTGAAAACCTAAAAAGATTTCACATAGTACCATGTCTGATGGCCCGCAGAAAGTACTAATTCGAGGTGTGTGCGTGCGCGCACGCGACTCGAGTCGCGGGTAGGACACTTCTCCTTTTGCTGATTTTATTTTTTCTTTTTTGTTTCCTCTCAAAGGCGTAAAGATTTAAAACGCTTCCCTTCGGTTCTCTCTCCTCCCCCTCTCTCCCTTCCCCTGTACATATATCTATCGACAACACACAGACACACAGTGATGTGCGAAAACTCAAGAACCTCCCTCCACAAACTCCGAATTCTAAATTCGTACCTCTGTTATGCGTTACCTGTCTCACTTTAATCCCCTTTTGCCCTAAAATTTTCGATTTTCGCCCCCTGTCGATCCCCATTTGAGCTTTGCCCGCAGTTACACTCTGCGGGCAGAGAGGGCACTCCATTGCTGGTATTTATTCAACTTATAACTGAATTTATGTGAAATAATACAATAGAGACACTTGCATGTTCTTCTTTGGATCCAAATTTGGGTTTTTTAAATGAGTTTGTTGAATTCTTTATATCGTTGGTACTGGGTATTTCGCTGTTACGTGGCAGTGGCACAATATGTTAATGACTTGAATTTTATTAAATTGCAGTGGAATGCTTGTGGAGTAATTTATAATTGCCAGAGAATCGATTGGTTAGGATTGTATGTACTTCCTCCTTTTTTTCACTGGATTTGTCCTTGACTTTTTGCGAATGTCTAGGATAGATTTAGTACTGTGTAAACGTTGATTTACTCATTGTTGTAAACCTAGCTTGATTTGCCACGCACCACGCTACACTTAATCTATAATTGCTACTTGAGTTCGTGTGTCTGCAGACATAGAGAATTGCTATTTGAGTTTGTACGTATGAAGACATAGGGTAGGTTGTGTACTTTCCAATTCCTAGGTTGTATGATTATTGGAGTCCCTTTTTTTTTTTTTTATCACTTTTAGGGTTTGTCGGCTTGTCGCGTCTGCATGTATGATTCAACGTAACTATCCATGCGTATCGGAAAAGGTGCAAAAATAAAGAAGGTAGTTGGATTCGCTCTTCGGGTTGGAATGTCATCAGATTGTGTAAGGTACTTGGGGCGTGTCTTTCGCCACCTTTCTGCAGCTTTGTAGCTGGGATTGTGCTGCAAAATATAGTGGGGCCTGCTGAGCTCATGGTATGTCTTTGATGAGAAGATCCTTGTATTCGGGCCTTTATTTTATTGATTTCTAAGCAGGAATTTTTCTCTAAGGTTTATTGATAGTTAAGCAAGTCACTGCGATGTAATTTCATGGTTTTGCTTTTCTGGGTGGGTTGCTTATAAAAAGTCCGACCTTTGAAGTTGGCTTTTATGTTTTGGTTATAAGCGTAGTGCTATTTTCTTTTGGGGTCAAATTAGTGTGAGTTGTGAAGCTTATGTTTGCACCCGGGGTACATCTAGGCTTGCCCCGAAGGGAATTGCTGGACATGTTTTGGACGGGCGAGTTTCTGCATTTGGACTTACTTGTATCGTTGCCCTTGTAAGAGCGTGTTTGTCTGCGTTACAGGCTGTTATCTTTGGGTTGGCAGCAATACTTTGACGTGATAATTTGGTGCATTTGCATGGATATTAATTGGGTTCACGGAGTTGCTTGGGTGATGATACAGTTTTGTTCTTCTTTACTTGCCTTTTTGCATTGGTCTCAGCTGTCTCGTTTGTCTTCGGAGGGCAAGTGTAGAGGTTACTTTGCCATGTTGTTTGGAGATCCAAGAAAGACTTGTGTTGCAGTAGTTCACAAGACCAAGGAAGACTGTTGTGTTGGAGAAAAAGGCCGTCTGGGCAGTGTTGAGGTGTTCTCGCGGCATGATCTCTGGTGGTTCTGGCGTATATATTGATGGTTAATTCACGGATCTTCTGTTGCCTCAGTTGATCTTGTAGCGAACTAATGATGATTTTATTGAATTAGCGAGTGTTATAGAAGATTCTAGATGGCTAGTAGTGAGGATAGTTTAGTCATTTGGTTCAGGTCTAGGTTATTATGTTAAATCGGGGTTTCACCGTATTAAACAAGGCAGTTCTTTTAACATTTGTCGAACGAGTAATAATTTGTGGGCAAAGTAAATGTTTTTTCTTATTAGAAATCAGGTTAGGGAGGTTTGTTTGGTATGAGTATAGGTGAGGATGCTTCTGCGGATAAGTGTTTAATGGTGGCTGATTTAAGCTGTAAAAAGCTCCTACTTCCAATAGATGTACTTTTTTTAATCAAATCATGGATCTGTTAGAAATATCTTTTTAAGTTGTTTGATTTGGTTGTCTATTGCTCCTACATCCTTATGATGCTTTTCTTCTTAACTGCTTTTTTTTTTTTTAATTTAGATTTGTCTGTACTATTAATTGTACTTCAGCATATTTTTCTTTGAGATGTTGTGAAATAAAAGCTTGTGTTTCTTTAAGGTTTCACGTGAAGTATGGCTCTTCAAAAGTATGGTCCCTCCGTTGATTCGACTTCCCCGAGTCTGAAGTCCTTGAGTTTTTCCAGCAAGGCAAGTGGAAAAGCTCAATTTGAACAAAGAAGTCACACTGCAGCTGATGCAGATATTGACCTCAGAGAGGTTTATTTTTTGATAATGCACTTCCTATCAACTGGGCCATGTCAAAGAACCTACGGGCAGTTTTGGAATGAACTTCTTCAACATAACCTTTTACCTAGAAGGTATCATGCTTGGTATTCGAGGAGTGGAACTCACAGTGGGGATGAAAATGATGATGGCATGTCTCTTCCATTAAGCTACAATAAGTTGGCGGAGAGGTAAATCTCTATCCAAGATATGCCGCATATTGTGTTGCTGCTTTACCACCTTTGTTTCAGTGGCTGGTATCAGTTGTCGTTGCAACCATTTTGTTGCTGTCTTGTGTCCATCTTTTACTAACTTCTAGTTCTCGGAGGAAGCTATTCTTTTGGCCTTCCACATGAATCTTGTGTCTTCTGATTCCGCACTATAGTAGAAAGATGATATTGGGAAACCATTTGAACCAATAATGCTGTAATTAAGGTTATAAGCAGTCCTTTCACCCTCCACATTTCACTGTTGTGATGGACTTTCGGCAATGGCCTCCTTTTTACGATTTTTGAATAATATTGGAACGGCAAGCATATCATCAGCAGGTCTATATTAATATGTCTGATTCCTTTTACTTTCTTTATTATGTCGCTATATTTTGGGTACCATATTGGATTTGTTTACTTTTGGTTGATTTGCATGTAGGTATCCTCATATCGAAAAGGACCACTTGGTAAAGCTTCTGAAGCAACTGATCCTTAGTGCAGCTGCTCCTCCACACGACGTGGTTGGTGGGAATGCTATGAATGCAGCTGCTGCTCCTACTCTTTTGGGAACTGGGTCCTTTTCTCTTTTGAGCTGTATGTGACAAATTATCTAGATAACATGATTCCATTTCTTAAGATGTTGTTCAGCAAGTCTTTCAAGATATAAACACTGCTAAACCAGAGGGTTTAAAAAACATGAGATGAAATGACAAAGCAGACACTAATATATCTCAGCTTTTCCAGAACTGACAATAGCTCTTTTTAGCCATCTGTCTTTTGAGTTCTGTCTCCAAATAAACCCTCTCTCTCTCTCTCGCTCTTTCTCTCTCTCTCCCTCTCCCTCAGGTGATAAAAATAAGAAAAGCAATCAAGTCAATAGCCCCCCAGGTTACATGCGTTGGCCTCATATGAAAGCTGATGAGGTGCGTGGGCTAAGCTTGAGGGAAATTGGTGGTGGCTTCTCAAGACATCATCGTGCACCATCTGTTCGTGCCGCATGTTATGTTATTGCAAAACCATCTACGATGTTGCAGAAAATGCAAAATATTAAGAAGGTTAGGGGACATCGGAATGCTGTTTATTGTGGTAAGTTTACCTCAAGATTTTTTCGAAATTAAGGATAGAAGTACTATTACTTTAAGATGATCATCATTCCTCTGCATTAGAATCAACGAAAATATATTTAAGAGGTGACTTACTGTCACGTATACTTGTTTGAAGGCCACATTTGTTCGACACGAGTTGCTTCTTGACTTGTTGGCTATGTGCATCAGAATGGCGCTGATGTTAACAATTTATTGTTCCCTTATTAGCTGAACTAGAATCCTACTTTTGGAGTACACTTGTAGAAACAGCTTTTACAGTTAACATCAGAAATACAGCTATGGAATTATTTGAGAATGCCCAATCACATCTTAGATTGAAAGCATGTCAGTGGAGTTTACTTATGCCTTTACATTAAGGAAGTTTTGTGGTGACCCTTCACGATATTTCTTCTTTCCCTATTTTATCCGCCCTGGTTTTCTTGCGCATGTTCGTACCCTTTTCTTTTAGCAGTTTATTAAAGGAATTTTTTTTCTTCACTGTTACTTGAAATGAGAAGAAGTGAAAGAATGTAGCTTTCTTAATATAAAAATGTTTGCACAGTTATGATTGCTCATAATGTCTGTAGAGTTTACATATCTTTTTTTTGTGACGTGTATCCATGGATATACATGTGGATAATTACTTCAGCTGGATACTTGTGTAAATGTACAAAGTGGATGTCAATTCCATCGTTTATAATTAAAATGCCTGAATCTAACTGGGTTAGCGGTCGGAAATCAGATCTAGGTGGGAAAGCAAAGGGAAATACAGTTTTTTGTTGAAGCAACATTTGCAGTTAACACGAAAAATACGACTACCAATTTATTTGAGAATGTCCAAGCACATCTTAGATTAAAAGCATGTCAATGGAATTTACTCACCATCATTACTAAAGCGGTTTTCCTTTGAATCCTCAGTGAAACCTTTTTGCTTGGGTTTTGTTAATTTCACAGTTTTTCTTTTTCCCCTGTTTATGGGGCCTTCCCGTCCTGGTTTTCTTGCGAATGCTCGTACAAATTTTCTTTTAGCACTTTAATAAGGAAACAAGCTGCTTAAATCTCTTTTGTGTTGCTTGAAATGAGAAGAAATCAGAGCATATTTATTGACTTTCTCAATGTAATGAATATTTGGACACTTATAGTTGCTCATAATATATACGGAGTTGCATTTATATTTTCGCATGTGGTGTATCAACAGATATACTTCTTCATAATTATTTCAGTTGGATACATGGAACTCAGAGTTAGATGGAAAGAGCAAAAAGGAAAATACCATTTTTTCTATTGAAGGCTAAATTATCTCTCTTTTTGTTGCTGGGTGAATGGGTGGGGGGAATAAGGGGTTAGCTGAATGGTAGATAGATTTTTTTTTTTTGTTCTTTGCTTTTTAAAACTGTTGAAGCAAAAATTTTGCAAGATCTGTTTAACAAACATTACTGCATATTTTGTTTTTTTAGTTTTGGATGGTGAGGAAGTCTAGTGTACTTTTCTGGCTCTTACAATCTGCTCTGTTGCAGCAATATTTGATCGACTAGGGAGATATGTCATTACTGGTTCAGATGACCGTCTTGTGAAAATTTGGTCAATGGAAACTGCGTATTGCTTAGTCAGCTGCCGTGGACATGATGTGAGTTAACATTCCATCATTAGAATCTCATTATTGCTTAACCATCTACCATTCTTCTTTCCCTCTCTTTCCTCTTATCCCCTGTTTGATTCAACTTTGCAAGGGCGACATTACTGACCTGGCTGTGAACTTCAACAACACACTTGTGGCTTCTGCTTCGAATGACTTTGTCATCCGAGTTGTAAGATTCTGTTCTACTCAAGTAATTATTTGTGTATTTTGTTTGATGCTCACTACCCTTTGTGTTGCATGACAGTGGCGTATACCTGATGGGTTGCCAATTTCAGTTTTGCGTGGTCATACTGGAGCAGTTACTGCCATTGCATTTAGTCCTAGAGCCTTTTACCAGCTCCTCTCGTAAGATTAATGCTTTGTTGACATTTTATGTACGTTTTGATCCATGTGAAATGTTTGCTTAAAGCGATATCTGTCATTCCTTGTCACCATGAAGGTCTGTATCAAATCTTTTATGGGTTAGAGTATGTTCAATATGGAAATGCCAGAAGGGAGAACCCATGTACATGGACAGTACACAAATCAATTACTTATACAACCCAAAAAACAAGAAACGCCTCAGTGGAATAAATATTTTCCTCAGCTGACAACGCTTAAGTAGACGAATGAAGAGCCTTCAAAATCTCAAGAGATCTCACCAAACTTTCAAAGTTTCTGCTGTTTCTTCCTGCCATTAATACCAAAAAACGTGTGGAGGGATCAACATCCATGCCTTCTCTTTTCGTACAGGGACCAAGCCCTTGAAAAATCAACAAACCCCAATAGAGCGAGCACTAGCAGATGATTTACCAATCAATATAAGTTATATCTCCGCTGTAACTAGTGACAATCTTGTGCAGACTAGTGGAAAGTTTGGTCTGACGTTTCACATCATCAATTTTAAACCTGGATATAGTTTGTGGGGAATGTGTATTCTACTTTGATAATATGCTTCAGTGTTTGGACAGTACATTAGGAAAAAGTATACCCAAGGCCTACCTGTTACTCTTTTCCAAAGAATGTAAGCAGTAGCATTGTGCATTCTGCTTGGCTGCATTTCCGTTTAAACAGAATGAATAAACATATGAACAAATAGGAAAAAGAAACTAAGTACTGATCTCCCCATCTCCCACAGCACTACATACGTAAGGAATTGTTAAGGTTGGTTGTATTCCTGTCAGCATTTGGGGTTCCTGATTATCTGAAGTGAGAACTGATAAGAAGAGAAAATTCAGAAAGGCGACATTGAACAATTGTGTGGTCGTTAGTCATATATCCTGTTGAGTTGAGGATGGGTTTGTCGCAGCGGCTCAATTTCTGCCATACTAATTTTTGTGGCCATAGCTTGGATTGGGTGTAGAGGTGAGGGCTGTCACCTTATGGGAGCTAATTGGAGTGATTGGAGTCCTAGCTTAGGAGGGTGGTCTGTTTCATGGACTCAAAAGTTTTCAATATTGGCTTTTGCAGCTGTAAGAGGTGATGGGGGTTTTCAGGATTTGGAAAAGATGGAAGATATTTCTGGCTGCTGGGCTTTATATCCATGTGTGAGCTGTGAGTCTGGGTGTTGGTTGGTTCGTTTTCCAGGAGTCACGTGGCGCTGAAGTTGGTTGGTTTTCTGGCCAACGCTATCTCAATTTTGAGGCGGAGATGTTTGCGATTCCAGGTGCTGGTCTGAGATGCTGTAGCCAGTTTGGTTGAGGGTTCCGCTGGTAGGTATTTGGCCGTGAAGTTGCAATGCACTGGCCCAAGTGTGCATGTGATGCCAAACTGAGCATAGAAATAGTCAAAAGAGAAGAGATGAAGGGGAGACAAGGGGTGCCCGCCCGGGCAATTGGCCTTTGCCAAATCTAGCTCAAATCTTTCAAAATTCCTAAAATCCAAGTCTATCCTATCATTACAGCTGAAGTATATAGACAAATGAAAGGATGCAAGCAAGAACCTATTCAAGGTCATATCCCTGAAAAAAAGGAATCAGAACTCTGAAGTATACATGGAAGAACTCAGCTCTTCATCAATGTCTGCAGCTGTGATCCGTATCACTGTGCTCTCAGATTTTGTTTTGGAGGACCCTGTTTGCAGCTCTAGTTTATTGATTCTGTGCACTTCGTGTACTAGACTTTCTATCAGGGTTGTGCTAGCTTCGAGTCGTACCACCATCTACCTATAAAAACTTGTTTTGGACTCCTTGGCATTGATTTAGAAAAATAAAAATTCTAATACTTCTTCAGTTCATGTAAAATCCTGTAAGTAATTCTGATACGCGTTCATGTTCTCTGATTATTTTGTATGCTTTTGACAATCTTGGGCTATTTGAATTCATAAAGGTTTTATATTTTTTCTCTTTCTTTTTGTTAAAGTTTTCTTTTGCAAGCATCTTCTGTGCACCTTTTAATGCCTGCGATCACCTAGATCTTTTGGTGAATGATTTCTTTGCTTTTTATAGGTCATCCGATGATGGAACTTGTAGGATGTGGGACGCTAGATCCTCCCAGTTTAGTCCACGAATATACGTACCGAAGCCTCCAGACTTAGTAACAGGTTGGTTGCTTCAATCGATGTGAACACGTTATTGCTTGACCAATCGAACCATAGATCGGTTAAGGCCTTGTTTATAGGTTATAGCACTAACTCATAATCGTCTGATAAGCAGGGAAGAGCAGTGATCCATTGCCAAGTAATGGTCAACTGAGTCATCAAATTTTCTGTTGCGCATTTAATGCTAATGGAACAGTTTTTGTTACTGGGAGCTCGGATACTCGTGCAAGGGTAAATCTCATCATGCACCCTGAATTGTATTTTCATGCATTTTTCGCTGAATATATTTCCTGTTCTGTTCCCTCAGTGCTGATTTTGTGCAGTCAATAATGTCCTTCATTGGGTTGTATTGATATGAGACTGAAATTCAACTATGTTTCAGATGTTCTTTCCCCCTTAATAGTATCGCAACTTACTGCAGGTGTGGAATGCGTGTAAATCAAGTAGTGATGAGTCAGAGCAGGGGAATCATGAGATGGATCTTTTAGCCGGGCATGAGAATGATGTCAACTATGTGCAATTTAGGTTAGTTTGGCTTGACTTCACCTTTTTTCTCCTAGATTATCCTTTCAATGCTAACAAGATGATGCCTCATGATGCAGTGGCTGCGCCGTGGTATCTAAATTGTCTTTGTGTGACGTCCCAACGGAAGATAATGTTCCTAAGTTCAAAAATTCATGGTGCGTTTGTAAATGTTTGTGTCTGAGTCTAGCACTTACTAGTAAGATGTTGTCATGCCCCAATGGCCGCCCCGCCCGACTAAGCAATCTGTTTTATGAATTTGAACGTGATCTTTGTATGTTTAGGTTTACTCATGAGAACATAGTGACCTGTTCTCGGGATGGCAGTGCAATTATATGGATACCAAGAACGCGTAGATCACATGTGACCTTTTTTCTCTCATCCTCTCTCACTCTTCTCTTTCTCCCCCTCCCACCATGCCCGATGCTAGTTTTTTGGTTCTTTTTTCCCTTTGCCAGGTAAACTGTATGACCTTTTCGTGGTTTTAGGGAAGGGGACGCTGGATACGTGCATATCATCTGAAAGTTCCGCCACCACCAATGCCACCCCAACCTCTGCGAGGAGGTCCACGTCAAAGAATCCTTCCAACTCCTCGTGGTGTTAATATGATTGTCTGGAGCCTAGACAATCGTTTTGTCCTAGCCGCTATCATGGGTATGTTGCTTATTATGTGACGATAGTCAATCATATGTCTCGTATGAATATTTCTTTTCACAACCTATGAGATGTTGAATGATCCACATTCAAATTATTTGAGAGGGACATTGATGTAGATATGTCTGAAAATTATTCATCTTCTAATTGGACCTCAATAGTTGCCAGTTTCCTGCACCCATGGCTTGCAAGGCCTAAACGATTGCTTCTTTTAGTCAGAGTTTCTCCTTACCCCCGCTCCCCCCCCCCCCCCCCCCCCCGAAAAAAAAAAAAAAAACCAAACAACACACACATTCGCACACACTATGCTTTTCTATAGATGTGTGTGTATACATGTAGTAGATTCGTGTTATCTAAAGGATGTTGTAACCGAGCGCTCTAGCTTCTAAGCAAACAACAGCAATGCATGAATCCTGCCCCCAATTATTTGAACACTAAGAAGGGGCTCACTATTTGAGTTTGGGCCAGTGGGTGGCACGTGGCCTGTGATAGCTTGGATCACCTGTATACGTTCACGTTCACTTGTTGTCTGTTATTATTTTTCCTTTTGCTTTATGGTTTTTCCCATATTCACTCATGTGCAATGAACCTTTTTCAGTATTTAGTTTTGTTGACGTTTTGCATCATCCTGTTTCTTAATTCAGGTGTTATAATATTTCTCTGAATCTCTTTTCTAAAGGAATATTTTCTAGCATCCTTCTCCATGTCTTTTCCACTATCCCCTCAAGAGTAATCATTTAAAAGCCTTTACTAGCCAGAATGTATACTTATAACCTTTTACATCGAGTTTGTTGATATAAACACCCATACACACAACCACACTCACGGACAGTCGGACACGCACACTCACATATATGTATGTATCCATGTCCCCCAATCTATGTATGTGTACATATATGTTTATGTATATGCTGTCTTGTGGTCAATGCCTTAGCATCTTTAGGTGCTTATTAATACAAAGTTTCGTACATGATAGACTGTTAAGTTACCATATGCTCTAAAAGCTGAAGTTGTTAGAGGACGAGCTTAACAATGTTTCATGCTTATACTCCCCCTCAATTGGAAGCCCGATTGCATCTCGAGAGACAAATCCATGAGATATAAATGGAGGTGCACCCCCACCAAGTGCACAAATATGCAAATTGCACTATTATAAAGGGGGGCCAAAAGCATAAGCGGGAAGAATCGGACCCAAGACCTTGCACAACGAGAGCTTTGATACCATGTTGAATTACCATTGCCTCTAAAAGCTTAAGCTGTTAGAGAATGGGCCAAACAATTTAATCATGCTCAACACGGAGTGGTCTATAGTGACCAAAAGGAAAGGTAATCGATGTGGTCTGGTAGGTGGCAGTAGTATCGTCCTTAGCATTTGAAAGTCCACAACTTTTACTTTTGTCGCCCCGCTTCACCCCAAAAAAGCTACAAGCGCCTCTCTCTCTCTCTCTCTAGTGTGTACACTTCCGACAAATTCTATTTTTATGCTATACTTGTGTGAAGTCCTGCTTGTGCAGTTGTGTGCGCATATGCTCATGACATCTGAAAATCATGTTTAAAAACTTAAGGTGGGATTTATAAAATTAGCTTATAATAGTTTTTTCGCCATAATTGCAGATTGCAGAATATGTGTCTGGAATGCTGTTGATGGCAGCTTAGTACATTCTTTGACTGGCCATAGTGAATCTGTAAGTGGTCTCATTTCCTATGAACTTGAGCTATCAAGTTGTACTTTGATGTGTGAATGTGTAAGTGGTCTCATTTCCTATTAATTTGTATGTTGATGTGTAACAGTAGGCGATTTATCTGGATTGTGAAGTATGTTTTTTTAATTGGAAAAGGAGAACGTTGCCTGATCTTATTGATTCATTATCTTGATATGACATATATCTATATATATACATCTATGTGTATGTATACATTCATCAATTGGCCTGTTTGCAACGGATATGTATTGTTGTTGAGCTTGTTCGCATGTGGTGCTTGCCATTAAAATTTATAAAGGCGTACTGCACCAGTGGATGGCCTGGTCTGTAGTCTCAGTTTAGATTTGCTGTCAAAAGCTATGTGCTTTCTTATAAGTCATTTATAATTTATCATGCTACATTGATTTCCTAGATATTATGTGTATGTTGTATTCGATGTTATGTGGACTTTGTCCGAGTATCCAAATCTGATACATGTTCAAGTGACGGATTAGTCTAATTTTCAAAACCCAAGAAACAGGGACATGGGAAAATACTTCTATTTGTTGTTGTTTTTAGGTTCTCCCTATGTTAACGTGGTGTTTTATGTGACGCACATTGTTTTACTTTAAAACTTATATCATTTTAAAGCAACGAACTAAACGAAACACTATAATAAAGTGTTATTAGTGGCATATCCTATGAGATATGTCGGAGGCATATCTCATACCTAGACCTGGCAAACGGGTAATACCCGGTTGGATACGGGTAAATCCGGTTCGGGTAAAAATCACCTAGTTTTTTAAGGGTAGTCATTTCTCATACGTGTATCCTACCCGAACAATTCGGGTAAATCCGCGGGTAATTGGGCAGGCTTCCAAATTTTCTTTAATATTTTTGGAATCACTTTTTATTAACCAAAAATCTAGAATCTATACAATATTAACATTAACAGCATCAATTACACTTAGCATAAATTAAAGGAAACGTTGGATCTCACTTATGTTGATTCCACGAATCAACCAATTACATACCAAACAAATACCAAAAAATATCAAAAAACAAAATCCAGTAACAATAAAAATTTTAAATGATCTGTGACGGTGGAAGTAGATCTGTGATGGTGGAAGACTGGAAGTGGCCTGCGGAGGTGGTCACGGCCGTTGGTGACGTTGCTGTCGCTATCGATGTGTGAGAGGGGAGAGGACGGTGGAGCCTTTCGAGCTGCAGGGCTGAAGGGGCTGATTGTTGTCGGTGGATCTCGAGTGAGGGGCTGCGGCGGCTTGGGTCGGCGTGAGATTGAGAGAGAGGATGAGAATGAGGGTCACGGTTAGGGCAAAAAAGGCTGATTGTTTATATATATATATATATATATATATATATATATATATATATATATATATATATATATATATATATATATATATATATACTGAAAAGCGGGTAAACCATATCCGACCCGGGCCGACCCAAAAATTACGGGTCGGTTCGTGTACGGGTCTAATTTCGGCGGGTCTCTTAAATATATACCCGTACCCCCGGGTTTTTTGTCCAGGTACGGATCGACCCTCGGGTTCGGGTCTTTTTTTGTCAGGTCTACTCATATCCATGTCAAAGTGTCGAGTGTCCGACACCTGTACTTCATGCATTTTGAAGAGTCCATTTAACATAGATTGTATTTGTCATTAGTTCAGTTAATTTTTTGTGAGTGATCAGACATTTAGGTGTAAATAGAGACTTGAACTTTTTATGCTGTGCACATCAGTTGATTGCAATTTCATTTCAACCAGCAGGATTTTGTAAAATCCTCTGCATGTGAAGAAACAATTTTGGTTCTACCTCCTACACAAGGTTTACATTACTGATGGTGCTTCTCTTTTTTCGTGTATGCCCTGATATTGAAACAGAATGGAGGGGTTAAATTTGTTTTAGCTTTTTGAATTAAAAGTGGAACCCCCTTGTGATTAGCCATCTTATCATAAGAAATTTCACAGGGGCCTTACGAGTACCAGAATAGTTGTCCAAGAGAAGGAATCCACGTTGAAATGGATAGAGAACATGAGAGTGCTCTCCAATATGCGAGCTAGGAAACATTTCCTTGAAGAATACTGACATTCTTCAAGTGCCTTGCTTCTATCCTTTGCCTGATTGAACATCATTACAGCTGTTGGCAGGTTGTTGGGCTCCATGTAGTTATTATTAATGTTTTTGTTAGCCTGTCTAACTTGATGGTTTGCAGAGGGCAAATACGGGTTGTTTCATATTTGTTTCAGAAGCTGCCTATTGCATATGTTACAGATGTTTTCTTCATTTGCATATTATAATTGGGACAGAAATGAACTTTTTTTTTTAAGTTTGCAGCTAGATATGCTTAATGCTCATGAATTAGGGGTTTTAAATCCTCCAAACCTTTGATGCATGAGAGCTAAAACAAGGGTACTCTTCTCTTAGCACCTTGCTTTTGTTCCTTCTCTTATTATTGGGATTGGGGGGTGGGGAAGGAAGGATTGTTTTGTTTTTTGTTAGCAGCAACAAGCTTATTTCTTTGTTCTCTGGTTTTCACACTCAAAACATCAGGTTGCTTACTTCATCTGTTTGTTTGTGACAATGTTATTATCTACAAAATGTGCAGACTTATGTTCTGGATGTTCATCCATTTAATCCCCGAATAGCGATGAGCGCTGGATATGATGGGAAAACGATTGTTTGGGATGTGAGTTTCCAACTCTGAATAGGCCTAGTTGTAGTTTTTCTGCTGGCTTTGTTCATTTTGATTTACGTGAATTAATAATTTCTTTCCCTTTTCTTGTGTACATATAGATATGGGAAGGGGTACCCATTCGAATTTATGAAATTGGGCGTTTCAAGCTGGTTGATGGAAAATTTTCTCCGTAAGTTGATAAGACAATTCTTCCTTTGGCTGTATTAAGTTTTTTGCTTGTGCATGGTCAAATCTATTTCTATTTTCAGTTGTAATGGTCGTCTTGCCACTTATTTTTGTCATATCAGATGTCGTCTGAACTACGCCAGGTTTTTGCTATAGAAAGCAGCTATATTTTCTTTTGGCTGTAGTTTGTGTGAAGCAAATGTGCCACAATTGCCGCATATTGCTCATCGCCTTTTCTTTTTTCCAATGTTTTGTTTTCACAAAGCCTGTGCTGATGTGGACCGTTCACCCTCCTCCCCCTCTCTTCTTCCTGAATGAGTGGTTCATTTTTACCATTTTTTCAAGTTTAATTTCCAACATATGGGTCTTTTAATTAGAAATTTATAAGACCCCATTGTTGATTTTGGGGGTGTGTATGTGTGTGTGTGGGGCGGGGGGGGGGGGGGGATGGGTTGTTTGCTGCAATAGGTGTATGCAAAGCTTAATGTAAGGACTAACTTACCCCAATTGATTAATGGATCACAAAAAATAAGCTTCAAGGCAAAACTCATATTCAAGGTTCAAACTTCATTACTGAATGTGGAGAATCTTCGTTGAGCCAGAAGAAAAGAAAGCCAAATGGACTGCATAGGCACAACAAAACCATCATCGATCTCTGGTGCACCCTCTGGGCACCACCTCAAGAAACTCCTGAAGACACACTGAAGAAGACAAGAAGCAGGCTCCACAAAATGTGCCACGTTGCAAGGAAGAATTAAATGATTTACTGATCCCTCCTACTTCTTGCACATGGCCACTCGTACTTTCTCGTCTATTTTGTGGTATCACCAACGTTAGACATGTTCTGAATGGATAGAGGGGTGTCTTTGGAGCATGGCAGTTGAATGTGATGCAACTATGCCTCTGTCTCAGTTTTAGCAGTCTAACCCAGAAGATATATAGTCTGTTTTTCCTTTTGGGTTGTCTGGTTTGCGCATGTTCCAGCTGCCCGGGGGGTGGGGGGTGCAATGCGGGGTTGGAGGGGGGATGGTGGGAGGCAGGGGAGGGACTGTTCAAGAGTTGCCAAAGGTCGTGTGTTTGGGCTGTTACCTATTGTTAAGAAGTTGAACGTTGACTTAGTCCTTTAAGTCTTGTTGTGAATGCAGTTAGTTTAGGCTCAGGCCAATCATACTGTACCAAAATTATTCTGGAGTTTTTCTTTGGACTTAATTGCACTCAATACCTTGTCATCTAGCCACAATTGCTGCAAAAATCCTGAGGTAAACCATTTGGCTCTTAAGTCCTTGAGGTTTACCTTTTCTTGCAATTGACAGAAAAATTACAGGCAAAATCGTCGAATCAGGTCTCCTGCACCCAGCTACTGAGTTTGGTTTTTTCCTCCGTTGCCAGTGCCATCACACCACAAGCCATCCTCATCAATAGCTGCCATCAGGATACCACCTGCTAGTCACACCACTCTCTTCCCATTCCGCTTTTAGGCTCATAGTGCTAACCTGCTACAGAATCGAATAACAAACAAGCTCATGTTCTTGAGTTCAAATTTCCTGAAATTCAATCTGCTCTTCCTTAACTGAAGAGTTTAACAAATCAATCATAGCCTTAAACAAAGAAACAGATTAATAGCTTCTAAGCTGCTCACCCCCTTAATGAATTAGCATAGATATGCAATCCGGCATGTGAATCCAAATCGGTTCAGCTTCCAACTACCAATAATTTTCGATTTCTAAATTTCTTTTGGTGAAATTACCATCCAATCTCATCATGATCGTTCGACACAAACAGAGTCCTCCACTAACGACATTCTTCTCTTCATTGATCTTAGAATTCGGATAAACAGTGGGTGAAGCTTCTTCTCGACCATGTGGGATGGTTTCTGATCTTATTTTTGATGATTTTGTCGTGCAATTTAATTTGTGGGTTGCAAGAGATGGTGTTTGCTGGTGATTGTTAAGATGGAGGATGTGGTTGCTAGTGTGGTTGAGAGAGGACGTGGTTAGTAGTGGTGGTTGAAGTCAAATTGACCATTCTATCCTTCATTTTCCACTGGATGCTGTAACCTTAGGGTTTTCAAAGCTAGTTGGGAAACTTCTGGTCTTTTGCTGCAACTTTTAGCAAAAACCAGGGTTGAAGTGCAATTAAGCCTTTTTTTGTTTGTTTGGGGAGCTCTGATCCCAAACTTGTTGGGTTTGATTGTGTGAATCCTTTTCTCCATTCTTGCCTCTCGAATGTCATATGTTCTAATATAGCCATGTTACTGGACCTGAAATGAGGCAGCCATTCGATCCTCTCAGCATTGCCTTGATGAGGCGACTCTATGTGACGGGATAGTACATGGTGGAAGTCAGCAACTTTGTGTGTTAGCAGCGCTCAAAATGGTCGTATTACGAAATACATTTTTCCATTGATGAGCAGATGGCCGATCCTAAACCTTTAGGTGGCTCCTTGTGGGCAGTAATTCTAACTTCTAAGAAAGTTCTGTTACCTGTAAGCAGTTTCCAAATGAATGGCTGGTTCTGCTCAGCCATCTTGAAACAATATAGCAAATTAGTTCTTGACTTGAGAGAGCAAAGGTTTCTGTCTTGGATGAATACCATTAAAGAATTTAAATAATGGGTTGGCATGCCATGCTTATCCATTAAATATGTGGAGTGGATGTACAGAAGATGAAGGTTCTTTCTTGTGTGCAGTTTCGAATTGATGCAACCAAAGTCCATGTAAATGGTAAGTGACAATTCTTGTCTGGAGCTGCTGCTACTAAAGGTTTAAGAACGTAGATAAATATATTAATCTGGTGAATATGTCTAAAATGAAAAGTAGAAATAATATAATTTGAAGATTTTCATCGATGTATTATGTATAAGCAATGAAGCACGAACATGGCAAATAGGTGGCCGTATGGGTGTATTGGTGTCAGGTACGGATCTGGTGCCGGTGCAGCTGGGTGTGCACCAGGTGAGGGGAAATCTAAAAATGCTATATTTAGTTCAATGTTTTGATTTCGGGTAATTTCATGTATCACGGGGGAAGAGAGAAGATACAAGGAAGAAGGAGATGGAATCTTCGTCAGCAATTGGAATTTCTTCGGCAATTTAAATTTCTTCCCGGCCGTGTTGCTGCACTATTTGGCTGCTGGGTCTGACTTTCTCTTTGACCAAGAATGGCTATTGTTGTTACAGGGCTTTGTGCTTTGGTTTGTGGCCTCTGGTTGTAAACACGCAGTACTTAGAAGGGGTGTCGTTACAGCTGTTCATTTGTATTTTCAAACTAACCCCAGAGTTTGAACATACTTACCAAAACCCTCTTAACACTTTCTCTTCTCCCATATTTACCAGAAATAACTTAATATCTCATGCTTATTAATCGTAGTCTAAACGTGTATATCTGATGTTTTATACCATTTATAATAATGTTTATTTACTTAAATTGAAAATTACCTTGTCCTGCCGCACCCATATCCTTTTTTTTTTTTTTTGGAAAAATGACGTATCCCTGTATCCACACCCGTGTTATTTCCGCACTTGCATTGAAACCGGTGCTTTTTAATCTATAAGTGGCGGGACATAGCTGACTTGCTATGTTTGTTATAAATGTGCTTCTTTCTTTCCAGCGATGGTACATCTATTATACTTTCGGATGATGTCGGGCAGTTGTATATCTTGAACACGGGTCAAGGTGAATCCCAAAGTGATGCGAAGTACGATCAGGTAACCGGGCAAAATCTCTATTATTGACAGGTCTAAGCACTTGGGTTTTGGAACTGCCTGCGTATACTTTTGGCACTGATGATGCATCTATACTTGTTAACAGTTCTTCCTTGGGGATTATCGGCCCCTTGTCACAGATACCCATGGAAATGTTCTGGACCAGGTTTGTTATCGCTTCCTGAATGTACATTTTACAGACATGTGAAGGACTGAGCTCCATTTTTAGTGGTCTTTTTATTGATTTCTGATAACTGGCTTGTCTGGCATACTACTGTGTCATTACTGTCATAGCATGCACTGCCCTTAGGATCTAGCATAGAGGGTTTAGTTTTTCTCTAAAAAAAAATTAACCTCTGGTTTATGTGCTTTCTATTACTTGTGATGTGTTCGCACTTCATTCATTTATGTAACTGAGGTCGATATAACTACATTATCTTCTAATACTAAAAGTTGTTTTTTCTTATATAAACAGATAGTCTTCTATCCAATGGCACCAAGGTGCATAAAATTAACTGTGAATTGATGTTGAGTTGCATAATGGCCTTGGTTCAGTGTGCGCGTACAAGTGTCATGTTATGTTCCTTCACCCCTTTTCCTGGTGATTATTCTAATTTGGCGGAGAAGAATGCTTTCTGTCTAATGCTTTATGTGATTTCTGATATTGCTATATCGCAGGAGCAGATTGAGACCTTATTAGTACTATATCATGCAGAGTCTCATTGATTATACTGAGATAAGTTATGTGGCTTGATCAAAAAAACTTTCATGTCTAATGCAGGAAACTCAACTTGCTCCGTACCGAAGGAATCTTCAGGACCTTCTTTGTGATGCAGGTCTGCTCTTGTTCCTTTTGCTTAGCTTTTTTTTTTTCCACTTTAAGATAGCATGATTAATTTACTCTGGAAAATGCTAGGCATGATTCCCTACCCAGAGCCTTATCAGAGCATGTACCAGCAGCGGCGGTTAGGAGCTCTGGGTTTTGAGTGGCGTCCATCCTCTGTAAGATATGCTGTCGGCACTGACATCAGTCTGGACCAGGATTACCAAATGCCTCCTATTGCAGACCTGGATATTTTGATTGATCCACTTCCTGAGTTTTTAGATGCCATGGATTGGGAGCCAGAAATTGAAATCCGAACTGAGGATACAGATTCAGAGTATAACATTACTGAGGAGTACTCTTCTGGAGGGGAGCAAGGAAGCTTAAGTGCCAGTTCTTCTGGTGATCCAGAAAGTAGTGCAGAAGATACCGAGGTTAAGGACACACATAAAGATAGCCTTCGCAGATCGAAAAGGAAGACGCGGAAGGCAGAAGTAATCCTTTTTTTTTTTTGTTACTCTTTTTCTCTCTAGAGTCCTCTTCGCATAAGCTGGAGTTTTAATACTAATCTTCTTTTGCAGGTTGAGATCATGACTTCTTCTGGGAGGCGTGTTAAGAGGAAGAATTTGGACGAGTTTGATGGGAGTACATTAAGCAAAAGCAGGTTTAGGAAATCAAGGAACGGCCGAGAAGCTTCGAAGAAGAAATCTTCTGTATCAACGACCTTGAGACCACAGAGAGCTGCTGCAAGGAATGCTCTTAATTTTTTCTCCAGAATTACAGGAACATCTTTGGGAACATCTACAGACAGAGAAGAAGAAATTGGCTCGGAAGGTGAATCATCCGAAAGTGAATCAACAATGCAGGACTCGAACATTGAGAGTGAAAATTCTGATATATCTTTGCAAGAGGAACCAATCAAGCATTCAAAAGGGAAAGAGGTGTCCTTGTATGAGTCTGAAGATGTGGGTAGGCCTCACAATTCTGATTTTTCTTCTGGAAACAAGCGGAGATTGGTCCTCAGACTTCCTAATCGTGATTCAATCAAGCGTCGGCCTCTAGAGATTTCAATACCCGAATTTCACCGCGAACCTGATACAGTGGGTTCATCATCATTAGCTCCTCAAGGAGCTGATGCAGCAAATAGGATTGAAAATCGTTTAGATCTCCTTGAAGGATACGAGCAGGGGAGAATTAAATGGGGGGGAGTCAGGACTCGCACTTCCAAACGCTCGAGGGTGGAAGAACCATTTCCATCAGGTGCATATACTGGAGCTAGTTCATGCTTTCTTGCTGGTGATGAGTCTGAAAATCTTGTCAATGGGCAGCCCAAGTCTGAAGAGGAGCGGGGCAGGATTTTAACTGATTCAGATATTCTTAGTCAAGGACGTAAGGCTGATGGTGGGGAGTGCATGCATTTAGAAAAGTCACCAAAGAAGCTTCATTTGGAGGATGAAGATGGGCCTGAAAGCGCCCCCATCTTGAAAGAGTACCCTACACCAATGCCAACGAAGTTAAGGATTAGGAGTCTTTTGAGAGGACAAGAAATTACTAAGGCGCGCATTAATTCTCCAGTGGAAGATTCTATGAACGATGCTCGCAATACATTGTCAGAAAGCCCAATGCACAGTGAACATAAACCAAACTCAGAGGTACCTGATTACAATGCCGCTAAAATGCTGATTTTGGACAATGGGGCCCACAATGGGGCATCAGAAGAATCCACCAGGTTGCAAGACTCGCAGAGACATCCACATGATAGGATGTTTAGTGCTGTTTATAGAAGGTCAAAGTCGATTAGGCATAGAGGTAATGATGGCGGCGGCGGAGGCATGGGAGCAAGCACTTCTAATGCAGCTGATCGTAATCTAGATGAACCAACTGAAACTGCAGCGGAAGGGATTCGTAGGACACGGTCCATGGGGCGGGGCCCGACCACCCAGGATTCAAATCTGTTGGCCAGCCCAAAATTTGCAGCCTGTGATGGCTCAGAAGAAACATCAACAAGTGCTGAAAACAACGGATTTGATGATGAAACCCCCTCTGAGGAATGGAGATCGAATTCAAGAGTTGGGTTGAGGTCTATACGAAGCAGGAGAGTCAATTATTACAGCCGTGAAACTAGTCCTCCAGATAAAAGGAAATCACAACAATCAGGAAGAAGTTCATGGTTGATGTTGTCTTCACACGAGGAAGGCCCTCGATACATACCCCAGAAAGGGGACGAAGTTGTATACGTGAGACAGGTAGCACTTCAGTACTTGTGCTTTTTTATGGGTAATTTTTCATTCCGCTTCAAGCTCCTAAGTTGAACTAGCCCAACTCGAAAATGACTTTACTGGCACTTTCAAATGTCTTGTTTTTCATTTTGGTGTGGGCTAGTTAAATACTGGAGCGGGAAAATCCATTTCCTTTGCCAGTAGTTTAAGTCCATTGTTGAGGACAATAATTCTACCTTTTGGACTTCACGTTCTTTCAGGGTCACGAGGAGTACATAACTTGTGGCGAATCAATTGAGGCAGGCCCTTGGAAAACAGTTAGGGGAAACATCGGAGCTGTGGAGCTTTGTAGGGTTGTAGATCTTGACTATTCATGGTATCCAGGCTCTGGAGAGAGCTGTTGTAAAATGAGACTTCAGTTTGTGGGTCCTACTTCAAGTGTGGCCGGTAAATCGTTCACGTTGACTCTGCCTGAAGTCACTGAATTCCCGGACTTCCTTGTTGAAAGAAGTAGATATGATGCTGCAATCGAGAGAAAGTGGACGGTCCGTGATAAGTGCCAAGTCTGGTGGAAGGATCAGGGCACGGGAGGTGGCGGTTGGTGGGCTGGTCGGATCCTGTCTGTGAAGCCCAAATCTCCTGAATTTCCAGATAGCCCATGGGATAGTTATGAAGTTAGGTACAAAAATGATCCCTCTGAATCTCTGTTCCACAGTCCTTGGGAACTCTACGATGATGATATTCATTGGGAGCAGCCTCGCATTGATGAAGGGATTAGGAAAATGCTGCTGAAAGCTTTTGCTAAACTTGAGCAATCAGGGAACAAAGTTCAGGTAATCGAGTCAAGGCTCAAAATTTATGCTTACCATTATATTCAGCTACGAGTCTTCATGCATTGTGAAGTTGAACAAGGTTTCTTCTGTAATTATATGATTCACAGGATCAGTATGGGGTGCAAAAATTGAAACAAGTTTCGCGGAGGTCAAATTTCATCAACAGGTATCGTTCTCCTCCGGAGTGTCCACAAGAATTCGTGTTGCTGGTTATTTATCAGTGAACTATTGGACGAGTCTATTTCCACACTGTCATGCTTGTCCACACCTTGTCGATTTGAGAAGGCACATGTGGTCATGGAAATAGGAGTTCCCTAAACAAATTTATTTATACTGGAGCTTAAAATTAACTTACTACTGGTTACACAAATATTGCAGGTTTCCTGTTCCGCTGTCCCCTGAAGTGATCCACGCTAGATTAGAGAACAACTACTACAGAAATCTTGAGGCAGTCAAAAATGACATTATGGTGACGCTGAAAAATGCAGAGACATACTTTGGAAAAAATGCAGAGCTTTTAAAGAAAATGAAGCGCTTGTCAGACTGGTTTACGCGAACGCTGTCATCTTTCTAGCCATCTCTGGATACAATTTTGTAGAAAATTCAGCATTATTGAGCTTTAGCCAAGCCCTTGCTGTTTACTTTTTGTAGATATTTTCCCATCTCTTTCGTTATCTTCTGGTACCCCTTTTTTCCCCCCTCCATTAGACTAGTTACTGATCTGGCTAGGAAATCTTCTGAGTGGGGAGGGATATTTGGAGGAATACTAACTTGTTAAGGAAAGTCATTGGCCAGAATTTATTCATGTATAGAAGAAAATATTAGAGAATACATAAAAATTAGAAAATTCCTTCATTGGTAAATATATCTTGGTCTCTCTGTTATTTCCAAACAACTTAATCAAATGTAAGTGCATTGTCCCAAGTTTTTAAACAATATGGTCTTGACCATTCCAGCCAAAACTCAAGGACGATCACCGCAGACTTGAGCATCCTATCGCCATTGGTGCAATCCGTTGCATTGCCTTGAAACATAACGGGTGGAGGTTGAAGGTAGCGGATGGAGGAGGAGGGCGCCAGTGGGAGGCTGAAGGTGGAGACTGGAGGTAGAGGGCAGAGGAGGGCGCCGGTGTGAGGCCACGGGCGGAGGCTGTAGATCGGGGCTAACGGTTGAATTGGAGGGTAGGCCGGAGACTAGGTTGTTGGACCTTTAAGTCATTAGAGATCTTGCACTATTCCCCCTAGTCCATGTTTCATTTTTGTTGATATCGAGCCATCTTCTCCCCCTAGTCCAAGATGATACGTTTATGTTTCCCCTCTTTTTTTTTTTACAAAGATGAGAATAACATTGATAATAAAGTGCTTTTGTAGCGATTAGAAGAGTGTGCCAAATGGCTAATAAAGGTCACGACAAATACGCTTATGTTTCATTCTATCGATATGTAGCCATCTTCCCATTGTTGTCCTGTGATGATGGTCCTTCCAAGTTGGTAAAGTCCTAGTTGTTGATGGTCCTTCCAAGTTGGTAAAGTCCTGGTTGTTGACTTCACAAAACATCAATTTGGTTGGCGCTAATCTGGGCAATGCCATCCTTTGCCCCCCTTCATAGACATTCCTTATTCGATTTGTTTCAAGGTGTTCGGTTCATAGCAACTGCGTGAAGTTGAAACCATAACGTGTCTTTTCAGCCTCGCCAAATTTCTTTCAACATGTTCTGATCAAAGCTAGCAGCTGAAATGTCGTTGGTTATCAAGCTACACTTGTCTCTTCCTGGTGTTACGTAGTTGGTGTGTTCTCGAGTACGGATCGCGCAAGAAGATGAGACAAGGACAAAAATATGGCGACAACTTTTGGAAACTCAGCTCGATCTTGCTCTCAAAACACAGCAGTTCAACCGGTTATGGTCATGGAACCACATCCCTTCTGCATGTTGAAGCCGTTACTTCTTTTGGCACTTGCTTCAATCTGCACGATTGTGTTAGATACGTTAGCAAACGGAAAATCGAGAAAAGATATTTACTAGGACCTTCCTAATACAAATAGTGGTGGCTTTTGGTTTGATACGTGTTTTGAGACGATAAGTTTTAAAAAGCACTTGCACTTTATTGGCGTCGCTAATTTTGCCACTGGTTGTATCAAACTATCGCTAATTGTCGCAAAATGGGGGTTACGAGTAACCTGGTTATATGAACTTCGCAAGGCTAAAACGACGAAAGAATGTGCTTGAAAAATAACCGTTTTGAAAAAAATTTGACTACTACCTTGGTAGACGTTAAAAATTTTAGTGGCATTTATATTAAGACTTTCAGCGTCGCTAAATAAATGTCACTTAGAACTTTCATGGCTGCTAATTGTTGCTATGAGAATGGTTGCAGCTATCTTCCTACAATCCGAGTAACAGCTAAACCATATCGTAAGAGTGTTGCGTTGGCATTAAACCAAGCCCTGCACATGTTATAATTATCGATTACTGTAAAAGTATTAATCAGTGTCCTACTAGGTCTTGTTGTTGCTCCAAATTGCAGAAGGCTTTGGTTTGTGTGGCTTTGGAAACTCAGATCATTCTTACTCTTGAAACACGGTGTTTCAGTCAGTTATGGCCATGGAACCGCATTCCTGTGGAAGCCGGTACTTATTTCGGCAGTTGCTTCAATATTGCGTTACATATGTTAATAAACCAAAAGTGGAGGAAATATTTTGCTAGAACCTTCCTAATAGAAGTAGTGGTGGCTTATAGTTAGTGACATGTTTTGAGACGATAGTTTTATAAGCACTTTATTGGCGTTGCTAAATTATGCCACTAGTCGTATTAAACATTGTTAATTGACGCAAAATGAGGGTTGCAAGAAACTCGGCTTGATATGAAATTTGCAGGACCAACAACGACGAAAGAATGTATTGCAAATAACAGTTTGAATTTTTTTTGGCTACTATCTTGTTTTGAGAAAGATAGCCGCAACCTTCTATATAACGACAACTAATAGTCGTTACATGTTTTTAGTGGTATTTGTGTAAACACTTTCAAAGAGTATTCTTAACGGCATCTTTTTCACATCGCAAGATAAAAGTCATTAAAAATATTTAACGACTAATTATGGTCGGTATACGAAGGGTTGCAGTTATCTTCCTACAAAACGGATAACATCAAAACCTTATTTGTGCTGGCATTAAACCAAGCCCTGCACGCTATAATTATCATCTATATCTATATCTATCTATACATATATAAAAGTACGTATGAGCTTAAATGACTAATCTTTTCTTTCTTTAAAGTACCCTTTCTAATTGATATTTTCACAAAAGATTAAGGGTGAGTAAGAGTGTTTTTAACTTATAACATTTATTTCTCATTAAATATTCTTTCTAAATTAGTGTTTTATTTAAAAATGAGGTTGTTTTGGACTTCTCATAGGATGCAAGCATCTTTTCTTAAAATACCATTATTGGAATATATGTTTTTGTTAGAGCTAAAGATTGTTTTGGCTTTTGATTAAAAAAAATTCTTTTTATTAAATACCTATTTTTAATAAGTGTTTAAAAAAATTTACTTTTCTTATGATATCATATCTCTTTCGTTAAATTATCTTTATCGGAATATATGCTTTAATCAGAGTAAAGTGATGTTTTGACTTAAACTACAATAGAGTTACTACATTTTCTCCATCATATTTGATACGATTAAAGAGAACAACTTGTAGAGAACATAATTTTTAAAGTCTTTTTTGAAAAATATAATATACATAAGCTAAATTCAATATTTTATCTAAAATTGAATCCTTTTTAATTTTGTATTTCATATGTCTATGTTGATGTGTATGTTACAGATTTGAATTATTCTGCATGTATATAGATTTCAATACAAACATATTAGTACATTGAAACTTTCGTAAACCTGAAATTTGATTATAGATATTTAATACGGACATATTGATATAAGGAAAGTATCATAAAACTAGAGTCTTTTAGGATTTTCTAAATACATATGTAATCTTGACTAAGGTTAATTAGCTAATTCTTTTTCTTTTTCCTTAAGATGCCCCTTTTAAACTGAAATCTTCACTTGAAACTTTTTTTCCCATCAAATACTCATTTTGAATTAGAGTGTTGTTAAAAAATAAGAGTGTATTTGGCTTCTCTTAGGACATCAAGTATCTTTCCTTAGAATATCCTTATAGAAATATATACTTTAGTTAGAGTTAATGATTCTTTTGTCTTTTAGAAGGAAAAAAAACTTACGAAAACCTATAAAACTATCCTTAAACTCGTACTTATTTTTTGATTACCGAAAAAATTTCTATCAAAACAAATTGCTTCCATTCACGTTAATGCTAAACTACCTCAAGTTACAACATCTTTTCCATCAATTTCGATTAATGAAAACAACTTGCAGAGAACAATGTTTTCTATAACCTTCAAAATATAAACGTAATATATTTAAACTAGATTGAATATTTTATCAGAAACTTATTCCTTTTTAAATTTTATATTTCAGATTTCTTTGTTGATGTGTGTGCCCCAAATTTTAATTATTGTGCATGTATATATATATATATATTTCAATACAACTATTTTCATACATTGAAACTATCATAAAACTGAAGTTTAATTTTAAATTTAAACTACAGATACATTGGTGTAAGAAAACTATAGTAAAACTGAAGTTTCTTTAAAAAAATTTAAATACATAAGAATTGATTTTATCGTACAATTTTGGTCATAATTATAACTTGAGTTCATGGCAAGTACATAGTTCTATATTTGTATTAGAATTATACGACAACACATCCTTCATATGGTTATTGTCTTTCACTCTTTATACGATGCATTGTATTTCGAGGTATCATATATTGACATAATAACATGTTTCATATAATTATTATCTTCACATATTTCACTCTTACAAAGCGATAGGATTAGATGAACTCTAATTAATAAAGACTCTAATTAATTTTGGCTCAAATAATTAATAACTTTTTTTAACTTGAAAATTATCAAGTTTTTATATGCAAGGGGTTAAATAACTACATATTTTTTCTGAAAATGTTCTTTTTAAGTTAAAAAGTTCTTTAAATATTTTAACTTTTCAAATGTTGAGGCTAAATTACTACTGTTATGGTTAACTTTAAACATTTTGACGCTAAAGAAGTTCATTAATATATCTTTTAGTGACAAAAGACTATTAATATAACAAAAATAGATAAGGATCTCGTCCCAGCGTACAAAATAATCTGAAGCGATTAAAATGACTAAAGATTTCCTCATTAAATATACCCTTTAAAAAATAAAAGGTTTACTAAATTGAAGTGTATTTTTACTTTTAAGAAGGTGATTCTAAACTATAATATTTTTTGTTAATCATAAACAATTTGCTTCTAAAGAGTTTACAAGTTTACTAATGCATCTGGAAGTGACAAAATGTGGGAGTGGATCTAGCTCAATTGTATAAATATGATACTAAGTCTCTGTTCATCTTTAAAGAGAACCTTATCAAAATATAATCTTAAAACTTATCAACATCAAAATTGATAAAATGAGCACCTTAACTGTCTCTACTTCTTAGAGAACCGTTCCTAAGTTCACGTATCATGTTTTTTTTTCTATAAATTAAGGTGCATCAGCTATTGCCTCTATTAACTTTTGTATATAACTACAAATTTAAATTTATTGACATATGACAAAATTAGGATATCTACAAGTTAGACTAGGCCTTCTTTTTTCAACTTTTATGATAAATTTATATGTTAATTTGTATTTAGTAAAATAGTGGATTCTTATAATTTTGGGACTTATGTTCTCGAGGTTAGGGTGAATTACAGTCAATGATATTAAAATTTAAAAGAAAAAGTCATATTGATTCTTTAAAATATATATATTTTTGCTTATGTCCATACGTACTTTTTAAATATTGATATTCCCTTAATTTTGTATCTATAAGGTATATAAAATATAAAAAATTTCAAATTAGGATTTTGATCCAAATTCTCCTCTCATCTCGTCACCGCACCTTCCTCTGCAAGTACTCAGCGTGAAGGTCGGCAAACTGACTCAGCCTCACTAGCCGCATCATCCCAGCATCGGCGAACACCGATGGTAGAAGCCTGCTCTGGTGGTAGTTAATGGCGGCAACTACTGTGGTGTTGCATAATAATTTGATGCAAATAAGAAATTTTATACATTTTCTTCCAAATTTTAAATCCCAAATTCAAAATTTCATTTCTGTTCATTTGATTTTTTTTTTGAATTGTAATGGTTTGTTGCATGTGAGTAGAATGAGAAAGTCATAACAATTGATTGGGATGAGAAGACTAAAGAAAAGTGAAAAAGCTAAAAGAATACAATTACTCTAGCTAAACCATTATAACTAAATCTATTCTCCATTCGTACCAAATTATTTGATCATATTTGACGCACGTTTAGTTAAGATATAAGTCTTATTTTGTGAGTTTTTCATTCTATTCTAGGAGAGAGAGAGGGACATGACGAAATTGATTCAATAGAGAACAATAAGTTGGTGAATGACTAAATATGGAGAGAGAAATAGAATAAAAAAATTATATACTAAGGGTAAACATGTAAAAACAGTTACAAAATCTATTTTAATTTGAAAACTGATTAATTTTTTTAGGGCAGTCCAAAAAAATAATCAATTCTTTTTTCTTGAGACTGATGGAGTTGTAGAATATATTATCACCAAAAGCAAATAAACTGCATGGGGTATTTTGATTCTCAATAATCATTGCTACAAGAAATGGCCATAACTGGGTAGAAAGAAACATGATAGGTAATAAATGATAATGAAAATCATAAGTGATTACATTTTGAACTTTAGTAGTGATGCTTGAAGAAAAAAGTGTCAAAACTCTAAAAGTGAATAATAAAATTTTTTTAGAAAGATTATTGAAAATTAGGGCTACTAAAATTGTTCCTTAAGCAGTTCAGTTTCTATATGTGTTCTGATAGATCTCTTGAGCTTGATTGATTCTTGATTTTAAAGATGCAACATTTAAGCTCCTAACCTGTTTCATCTTACAAACATTGTTATACATTTATTTATAATAACTTCTTCGTGTTAGGCATTTTATTTTCGATAATCCTTTTTGGGTTGGTTTTTGAACTTTTATAATACAACTTAATTATAATTCAAACTTCTTCTTAATTTCACTTGCTAGACATATATATGTGCCATCAAAACATAATACATGACAACAGACAACTCCAATGTAAACACTTGATATTAATTATTTCTAAAAAATTTCTTCACTTTTATAGTTGTGCAATCAAACTTGTAGCGTTTCGTGAGAGTTAGATATTTGTGGAAGATGTTTGAGACTAATTGCAATGTCAGTGTACTTCGAATAACAAGATATAATATGGAATAAAAAGAATTCTGTTTAGCGACAACTTGATGTGACAAAAGAAATAAATATGATAAATAATAAAAAAATATTTGTGATAATTGGAGTGAAAAATTCGGGTTTGAAAGTAAGGCCATGTTTTGGGTAATGAACTTTTTACATTTTGAGTATTTGATTAGTAGTTAACAACTGATTTGTTATTACTGTTTAATTATAATAATTGTATTGATTAATTTTAATTATTTTTTTAATCAAGTTTTAAAATATTCTTATTTTAAATCACTATCGTGTAAAGCACGTGATTCTTACTAGTTATTATAAAAATATGAATCAGTGTCCTAGTAGGTCTTCTTGTTGTTCCAAATCGTAAAAGTATTTGGGTCAAGTGGCATTATAAATTGGTGACTTGGTGACAAGGGAAGGCACATAATAGAGAACATCAGGAAGAGGGACTGAAGGAGAATAGCCTTGTGCAACCGTGATTCTGTGATCTTGCATCTTGACATGGAGGCCGCCATGGACAGAATCTCGCAATTACCAGAACTCATCCTTCACCACATGCTCTCTTTCCTCCCCACAAAGGAAGCAATAGGAACTGGTGCCTTATCCAAGACATGGCTAAATGCATGGTCTACAAACCCTATCCTTGATCTTGATCAAACCTACTTTGGAGTAGAGGTCCTTTGGTTTCAAGAAGACCCCAACACTGAAGAGATATTATGAAAGTTCACGAAGTTCTTACAGGATACTATGATTAGATATCACAAGCAGAAGCCCATGATAAAGAGGCTTGTTGTTTTTATGGAAAAGGTTGATAGCAGTCCGCTTTCTCTTGCCGATAAGTGGGTAGGTTAGGCTCTCAAAAACCGTTTTGAAGAACTCGATATCTCGATCAGAACTGGGGCGTATCCCAGGTAAGCTTTGCCGCAAGCAATCTTTACGACATCACTCTTGACTAATCTGAAGCTAAGCCAATGCAAGATGGAGCATGTAGGTAGCAATTGCGCAATAAGGTGCCATGCTAGCATGTTTGAGTTTTGAGAGCAGAGAAGAGAAAAGAAGAGGAGGAATACAATTTTCCTTCTTCTTGTTTGTGAATTTAAGGGAGAAAAGAAAGTATTATTCATTCTCTTGGAGTTCAGAAGAAACGAAAAGAAAAGATAAAACATTACATATATATCCTTTTACAACAGTGTGTTAATTCAGATGAAGGCTTTAAAATACGATCATAACTAAGAATATAATTCAGATAAGAAAAAAAAATAGTCATCAAGGACATCACAAAAATGTTATGCCATAATAATGTGATAAGTCTCACATTCCTGTTTAATGCCACAATAATTCATGAACAAAAATTTGAAAATAAAAAATAACGCAGTACGCTTATACATGCTAAGGGCCCAAAAAATTCAAAAGAATAAGTTTGTAACACTTACCTGAGATTATAGGAGATGAAGTCGGCCATCACTTTTATCACTTCTTCGGTTTGTTTGTAATAAATAGTATGATATGTTTTTGTAAGAAATCCTGAGACAAAAAAGTCATCAAATTCGGTCGTCACAATCTCAAGGGTATTATGGGTATTATTAAAACATCACTTATTAGAGTTTCTTTTCTCTCCCTTTCTTCTCAATTTTGGGAGGAAAGATTTAGTGACAAAGGAGGCCTAAACTTTCTTTCCTTTTCTCTTTTTAAAAAAACTCACAGACTAGAGAAAGGAAAGAAATATGCCACTTTCCTTTCTTTTCTCTCCTAAAAAAAACTCGAAAACAGCCTAAAGGGTTCTAAATCTCTTCCATGTCAGCATAGATGAATGGGCAATCCAGAATCTAATAACCAGCTACCCTCTAATTGAGGAACTCTGCATCCACGAGTGCGAGGGTTGGGAGAAAATCCGAGTTGCCAATCTTCATAGCCTTGAAACACTTGAAATTTCCACATACAAGGACCAGATTGTTGACATCAGTGCACCGAGCCTCGAATCTTTCTACTGCAAGAAAGTTAGGGGAACTGCTTCATGCGTGCCTGGGCTGTGTAGCATCCGAACATCTCGTAATCTGAAAGAACTATTTTTGTGTGATGTAATCATCGCGGACTCATTTCTTGAGGATCTTATCCTCGGGTTCCCCTTCCTTGAGGAGTTGTACCTACTGTCTTGTGAAGGATTGAAAAGGTTCCACGTTTCAAGTCACCTGCTAAAACACATTACAGTATCCTCCTGTGCAAAGCAAAAATTAGGGGCACATGGTTTCCAAATTTGGGGGATTTCTTGAAAAAGTTGAACCAATTCGAGATTTTGCCTGGTATCATGTCCAAAAGTAATTGGTTTGTTGCCCCAGACTTGGGAGCAATTTTGCCTCCGGAACGTCAAGTTCGAAATTTGAAACTTGATATGTTTACCAGTAGTTATGATTTTCTGGATGCAATGTTATGGTGTTGCTTTCCAAGGAGTTTAACTTTTGATTGGGGGTGTCACCTCAATAGAGAATTTATTAAGTTTCTCTATGACGAGCTAATGGACAGAGGAAACCGCAGATGTTGCGTCTCTCATCCAGTCAAGTGAAAACTGGCGGCATCACCTAAAAGACGTGAATATGGAGAGCTTCGACGAGACTGAAGGCGAGTGACGACCTCTTCACCTGCAAAGTTCATCAGATGCCTTCACGAATCCGGATGCTTACACGACCATCCGATTTAAATTAGTATGGTAAACTTATTCATTTGCAATGAAGGATATATATATAAGCAGAGGATCAGATTTAGTATGAATGCTTGATCATCGACTATCTAATGAACTGATAGCTAAATTGATTTCATCACAGATGTACTGGTTTTTCCTATTTGACACCAAGAATATTGTACTCTAGGTTCTTTTTGGTATGTTGAGAACAACCTCAAGTAAGAGGCATCTATCAAACTGGACGTCCTACCTGCCAATTCTTGGAGTGATGATCCTTGATGCTACGTGTTTCTTAACTTGGATGTCCTAACAGTACTAACTTTCCACTTAAAGCCCACGATTTCTTCGTCCATGGCTCTTCGTGGGAATGGCGCTCTTCTACGAGTGTTGCTCTTCCCGGAGCCGTGGAGTTGTCGGCCGTCCCACCAGAATCCATCCCCCGAGCTTAGGCCTGCTTAGACGGTCTGACTATTATCTGCAAATGGTCGTCGTTTCGCTCAATTTTGCTGTGTTTGATTTGGTATCCTTGGTACATTTAAGCAAGTGCTTACACTACTGAGGTGGTCAAATTGACTAGCTCTACAGGATTTTACCGATCAATAGTTTACTGGCTGCCATTCAAACAAATATATGAAGTTGTCATCATCTCCCTTTAGGGCGCTGGCTGTTATGGGTCTTTTCCCCTTGAGTTCTAGTGCTGCTGTTAGTCATTACAGATCCCATGCAATACTTTTTTGGCCAAATGGTGCTTACAAAACTGAAACCTTGATGTGATTATAAGAACTCTAGACTCTTGTCAGTACGATGCTTGCGTCCAAGCAAGCCTGACTGCTTCTTGTACCCCTAGCCAGAAGGGTACGAGATCTAGACCCCTGAAGGGCTTGAAGCTTTGGAACATTGAACTTGTCCCTTCATGGTTTCATGTAGGTGGTGCTTTCCTGTTGTTAAGAACCACCGTCTTGTCCAAAAGATGGTTAAGAAGTGCCTCTACTCGTGAAACCTGCTTTGGCAGGGAGCTGGCTTCTGGCCATCTGAACTCTTTAACTAGGAGAGTTACAATGTTGAAGAAACTAGAGACAAGCTTTTGACGTTTGTTTGGAGGCTTACGTGATTTTGTCGAGACTAATAAGGATCGCGTGCTTTCCACGATATATATAGTGATTTGAAATAAGAATATTCTAAAATTTGGTTAGAAAAAAATTAAAATTAATCAATACGACTATTATAATTAAACGGTAATAACAAATCAGTTGTTAACTACTAATCAAATACTCAAAATATGAAAAGTTCATTACCCAAAACATGGTCTTACTTTCAAATCCGAATTTTTCACGCCAATTATCATCAATATTTTTTACTATTTATCATACTTATTTCTTTTGTCACGTCAAATTGCCGCTAAACAGAATTCTTATTGTTCCATATTATATCTTGTTATTCAATGTACATTGACATTGCAATTAGTCTCAGATATCTTCCACAAATATCTAACTCTCATGAAACACCACAAGTTTGATTGTACAGCGATAAAAGTGAAAAAAAGTTTTTTGAGATAATTAATATCAAGTATTTATATTAGAGTTGTATGTTCTCATGTATTATGTTTTGATGGCATATATATGTCTAACAAGTGAAATTAAGAAGAAGTTTGAATTATAATTAAGTTGTATTATGAAAGTTCAATAACCAATCCCAAAAGGATTGTCGAAAATAAAGTACCTAACACGAAGAAATTATTATTAATAAATGTATAATAACGTTTGTAAAATGAAATGAATTATTAGGAGCTTAAATATTGCATCTTTAAAATCAAGAATCAATCAAGCTCAAGGGATCTATCAGGACACGTATAGAAACTAAACTACTTAAGCAACAAATTTAGTAGCCCTAACTTTCAATAATCTTTCTAAAATTTTCTATCATTCACTTTTAGAGTTTTGACATTTTTTCCTGCAAGTATCAGTACTAAAGTTTAAAATGTAATCACTTATGATTTTCAGTATCGTTCATTACCTATCATGTTTCTTTCTACCCAGTTATGACAATTTCTTATAGCGATGATTATTGGGAGTCAAAGTATTTCTTGTAGTTTATTTACTTTTGGTGATGATATATTCTACAACTCCCTCAGTCTCAAGAAAAAAAAATTGATTACTTTTTTGATTGTCCTAAAAAAATTGATTAGTTTTCAAATTAAAAAAGATTTTGTAATTGTTTTTACATGTTTACCCTTAGTATATATATTTTTATTTTATTTCTCTCTTCACATTTAGTCATTCACCAACCTATTGTTCTCTAATGAATCAATTCTGTCATGCCATTCTCTCTCTTCGAATAAAATGAGAAACTCATAAAATAAGACTTATATCTTAAATAAGCGTGCGTCAGATATGATCAAATAATTTGGTACAATGGGAGAATATATTTAATTATTATGGGTTAGTTAGAGTAATTGTGTTATTTAGCTTTTTCAATTTTCTTTAGCCTTCTCACCCCGATCAATTGCCACGCCTTTCTCATTCTATTCACTTGCAACAAACCATTACAAATCAACAAATCAAATGAACAAAAATAAAAATTTAAATATGGGGTTTAAATTTTGGAAGAAGATGTATAAATTTTTTTATTTGTATCAAACTATTATGCAACACTACGGCAGCTACCGCCATTAACTACCACCAGAGCAGCCTTCCACCATCAGCGTTCGCTGGTGCTGGGATGATGTGGCTAGTGAGGCTGAACCATTTGCCGACCTTTACGCTGAATGCTTGCCGAGGAAGGTGCGGAGACAGGATGAGGGGAGAATTTAGGTTAAAATCCTAATTTGAAAAATTAGTATTTGTAAAATTTTATATACCTTATAGATACAAAATTAAGGGAGTATCAACATTTAAAAAGTACGTATCGACATAAGCAAAAAAATATATTTTTTAAAAGATCAATATGGCTTTACCTTTAAAATTCAATATCATTGACTGTAATCACCCTAACCTCAAGGACATGAGTCCCAAAATTATAAGAATCCACTATTTTACCAAATACAAATTAATACATAAATTTATCATAAAAGTTGAAAAAAAAACCTAGTCGAACTTGTAGATATTCTGTTAATTATATGTAAAAGTCAATAGAAGCAATAGTCGATGCACCTTAATTTATAGAAGAAAAAAAACATGATACGTGGACCTAGGAACGGTTCTCTAAGAAGTAGGGACAATTAAAGTGCTCATTTTATCAATTTTGATATTGATAAGTTTTATGGTTATATTTCGATAAGATTTTCTTTAAAGGTGAACAGAGACTTAGTATCATATTTATACAATTGGGCTAGATCCACTCCCACATTTTTGTCACTTACAGATGCATTAGTGAACTTGTAACCTCTTTAGCAGCAAATTATTTATGATTAATCAAAAATATTGTAGTTTAGGCTCACCTTCTTAAAAGTAAAAAATACAATTAAGTTTAATGAACCTTTTATTTTTTAAAGAGTATTTTTAATGAAAAAATCTGTAGCCATTTTAATCGCTTGAGATTATTTTGTACGCTGGGGAGAGATCCTTATCCCCTTGCATATAAAAACTTGAGAGTTTTCAAGTTAAAAAAAGTTATTAATTATTTGAGCCAAAATAAATTAGTGTCTTTATTAATTGGAGTTCATCTAATCCAATTACTTTATAAAAGTGAAATATGTGAAGACAATAGCCATATGTAACATGTTATCATGTCAATATATGATACCTTGGGATACAATGCTTCATATAAGGAGTGAAAGACAATAACTATATAAAGGATGTGTTGTCATGAAATAAGGGTATTCTCGTAAGTCTAATACAAATATAGGATTATGTACTTGCCATGAACTCAAGTTATAATTAGGAACAAAATTATATGATAAAATCAATTCTTATGCATTTAAATTTTTCTAAAGAAACTCCAATTTTACTATAGTTTTCTTACACCAATATGTCTATAATTAAAATTTAGAATTAAGCTTCAGTTTTATGATAGTTTCAATGTATGAAAATGTTTACATTGAAATATATATACATGCACAATAATTAAAATTTGTGGCATACACATCAACATACAAATCTAAAATACAAAACTTAAAAAGGAATAAGTTTCTGATAAAATATTTAATCTAATTTAAGTAAATTATGTTTATATTTTTTAAGGTTATAGAAAGTATTGTTCTCTGTAAGTTATTTTCATTAATCGAAATTGATGGAGAAGATGTTGTAACTTGAGATAGTTTAGCTTTAACGTGAATGGAAGCACTAGGCTTTGATAGAAATTTTTTCAGTAATCAAAAAACATGTAGGAGTTCAAGGGTAGTTTTATACGTTTTCTTAAGTTTCTTCTTTCCTTTCTAAAAGATAAAAGAATCCTTAAATCTAGTTAAAGCATATATTTCTATAAAGATATTCTAAGGAAAGATGCTTGATGTCTTAAAAGAAGCCAAATACATTCTTATTTTTTTAACAATACTCTAATTCAAAATGAGTATTTGATGGGGAAAAAAATTCAGGTGAAGATTTCAATTTAAAAAGGGTATCTTAAGGGAAAAAATAAAAGAATTAGTCATTTAACCCCAGTCAAGATTACATATGCATTTAGAAATCCTAAAAAAACTCTAATTTTATAACCTTTCATATATCAATATATCCGTATTAAAAATCTAGAATCAAACTTCAGGTTTACAAAAATTTCAGTGTACTAATATGTTTGTATTGAAATCTATATACATGCAGAATAATTCAACTATGTAGCATACACATCAGCATAGACATATGAAATACAAAATTAAAAAGGATTGAATTTCAGACAGATATGAATTTAACTTACGTATATTATATTTTTTGAAAAAGGCTTTAAAAATTATGTTCTCTACAAGTTATTCTCTTTAATCGAATATGATTGAGAAGATGTAATAACTCTATTGTAATTTAAGTCAAAATATTTCTTTACTATGATAAAAGCATATATTCCGATAAAGATAATTCAACGAAAGAGATATGATATTATATGAAAAGTAAAAAAGAAATCTTATTTTTAAAACACTTATTAAAAATAGGTATTTAATAAAAAGAAGAGTTTTTAATCAAAAGTCAAAATAATCCTTAACACTAACAAAAACATATGGTCCAATAATGATATTTTAAGAAAAGATGTTTGATATCATATGAGAAGTCCAAAATACCTTCATTTTTAAATAAAACTCTAATTTCGAAAGAATATTTAATGGAAAAGAAATGTTATAAGTCAAAAACACTCTTACTCACCCTTAATCTTTTATGAAAACATCAATTAGAAAAGGGTACTTTAAGAAAAGATTAGTCATTTAAGTCTATACGTACTTTATATATGCATAAATATAGATATAGATTGTTGCGTCAATCAAGGTAAGGATTACACTCACGATGCCCACTCTGGTAAGAATTTACACCTGCCGTACTCATCCCAATATTATGATGCTTATAGAACCGTGTCCTTAATTATATTGCATATTCACTAGAAGTAATTGAATGGATTTTGACTGTACATAAATTCGATTGGTGTTAAATTATTCTTTGTTCACTGTTTTAATTTTCTTGTTATGCTCACAAGTCCTGTCTTACGTGAGTTGATTCTACCATTTAATGTACTTCCAAGTTAAAGTCTTGCCGCGTTTAAGAATTTTTAATAGATTTCTTATGTAGATTATACATCCATTTCTCTGTATTTCATAATGTTATGATCACACGAACTCTATATATCGTAATTTTGTGCTCACATGAACTGCAATACAAGTTTCGTTGAGTTTCTCGTTTTCTTTTGAGCATTTTCTAAAATTGATAAACTACTCATTTTGAATGCAAAGTTTCGATACTTTTGTGGCTCACCAGATTTTGAGATACCTTGATGTTATTTGGACCCTTTTGAGTTGAACTCGTAATGTTGAAAACATTCACGTGTTTAGATTAACGTGATACCTTAACATAGTGTGACAGTAGAGAATGTAAACTTTGAACCTAAGACCTTTTGTATGTTTAGGTCAACGTGCTTTATAATATACTTTTTGACCATTGAGCCCCCCAAAAATTTTTGGGTCCCTTTGGAGACATTTATGTGGAACACAAATTGATGGTAAACAGTTTCTCGAAATTAAAAAAAAAAAAAGTGATCGATAACGTAGGAAATTTTCACAAGTGTGCTGTTACAAGTCATCACAAAGTTCCCGTCCAGTTTTCACAACTGTGCTGTTACAAGTCATCACAAAGTTCCCTTCCAGTTCTGCTAGTTAGTAATGGTGAAATGCACCCCATTTCCAGTGCATTTATCAGTCCCTCCAACGGAAGCCACAGTTCGGGTTGCAGCAAACGAAGAACAATGTCATACCCTCTTCCCCCCTCGCAGTAGCCTGTCAAAACCAAAACCAGAGACCATATGAAATCGTCACTTGTCAACAATCACAGGCAAGGATACTTGATTAGAGATTGTAAGCTGTAACCCTCGCCTGAGACCGTGCAGTCCACTCTATAGCATATTGCACACTCAAAATACTAATGCTTCACGCCATTTTGCTCTTTTTTATCTCATCCTTATCAGTTATATGTTTCTATAAGTGGTGGACATCATTTAATGAAAAGAAACAAAATTACGACCACAAAACAGGCTTCTGGCTACCCGTGCATGAATTAGTTCTAACACAAGCTAGAAGTCCAGGTTAGCGCTAAGTATCTTGCAAATGAGGATTTGTGTATGTGGAAAAAGTAATACACGCATCAGATAGCTTATATTCCCAGTCAGACAAAACAGGGTTAGCTCTAAGACGTTTTGCAATGAGGAAGGCATTATGTGGAAGAAGTAATGCAAACACTGGTTAGCTTCTATACAAATCAAATCCAAACCAACGAAGATTACCTGGAAAAAAACAGCTTCTCCATGATTGCATTGAGAGCAACGAACGGACTTCGTGCGAGGAAGAGTTGGATCCGCAGCTACATCCTGCAAGACTTGTGTGCGCTCGCCGACAGCGTGGTGTATCTCATTTCTGTAGACACAATTGTTATCGGCAACCTCCTGCACAGTTTACATAGAAAAAATTCATACAAAGTAGAATGAGAGTCATTATCAAATCAAGTTAAGTTCATCAATCAAAACTTAAACAATTACAGAAGGTTGACTGACATCAATGGTAACAATATTATGCTTTTGCGTCTCTCTTTTAGAAGTATCAGAGGATGAGTTAAGTTAATATCCCCTTCTAATCTAAAATTGAATTTCAACTTCTCCAAGTACATCAAATGCATTTTAAGCATGTGAAGCAAAATCTTTACCTTTCACAAGTCAGTAAAGTATGTCGTCTTTTTGAAAACATAAGAATTATTAGCTTCTCTTAACCCTTTCTTTCTTGATGTAGAAGGGAGACAGTTACGTGTTCTGGAATGTTAAGGAAAGATCTTGGTTCAAAGAAAGGATGGACTTCATAAGGTAGGACTTTTTGTGTTGAAGGCTTATAAGTTTGGTGCAGGTGCAGGTGCATGTGTTCAGGTCAAATCCTGGAAAAGCACATATACATACACTGATATATCACGAAACGAGCATGCCCACACAGAAAATCCTAAGAAATCCTCACTAATATCATGCTCTATGGTTGTAATGCTAAATTTGTAACTAGTGAATAATATAAGGAATAACAAATTATGTTATGCGAACAAAGATCACAAAATATATACGTGAATGTCAGCATAAGGATGATACTTTGGCACTCAGGAATTGCAAAAGGACAATATATGCCTTTGTCGTAATTACAAAAGTGAAGCACATGCAGCTAGGTGAATAACCAATTAACCGTAGGTTGGAGCCTAAATACCCAATTAACCGTAGGGGTTGGAGCCTCTCTCAGAAGCAAAATATATATAATTGCAACTCAAAGAGAAAAAGAGAGGGAGACAACGTGAAAAGCAGACAAGAGAAGGCGTTGATTTCAAGAGAGAACTCTCTCTCTCTCTCCCCCTCTCTCTCTCCCCCTCCTCCCTCTCTAAATTATCTACAACAGCGACACTTTATTCTTATGCTATATTTGCTCCCTTCTAATCAACATACTTCTGATGCAAACTAAAGACAAAAGGAAAAAGGAAACTGTATTACAACTTCTAAGATTTGTTGCTCATGTTTTGGCAAGTGCCAGGAAGGGTCTGCGACGTCTCCAAAATAGTGAATATGCAGACACCGAAGTGTATCAGACATGGGCCTAAGCATCCATGAAGTTTCGGCATCGAAAACTAAACACCCTCTACTATAGTGTTCATCCTCTTAAACACAAAAAAAAAAAAAGAAACTGAAATGTCTCCTCAATGATTCATCCACAATGCAATAAGATAAAGAAATAATACAGTTGGACGCCGAGCTTTGTTGCAGCCAAGTAAGATCTAAGAATTAAACCCTTAAACAACTAACTCTTCTATTGAAAAAATTTAGCTAATGTTTTTCATGAGATATATCTTGAGGATACTCCAGTGTGTAATTCTTAGAACCTGATTGGAAAAGCTCTCAAACTTCCAAAAACTGGCAGAATCAAAAAATGACAATCAAACATATCTCTGGAGCAGCAGCGCTATCATGATACGTAGACTGAATGACTTCAGAGTTCTCCCTCCCTCCCTCTCGCTCCGTGTCAGAACACGCACGCAACACAACTGCAAACTCTACAGCAATTGCTCCAATAATTTTATAAGGTTGAGCTTCGGAATCCACACTGGCGCACACAGACACAAGGAACGCGAATCTCACAGCAAATTGTGCAGCGATTCTACGAGCCCAAGGCTTCGAATCAAACAAACCAAACGCATCCGGCTCTACACAATCGCATTAGCTTTGCTAGGGCATGCAAATTCACACAAACATTGCCTCGCACAATTGCAAAAAAAATTATATAAAAAAAAAAGCATAGCACAATAAACTAGAGGAACCTGGTGATCACAGTTGCGGCAGGCGTAAAGCAGAATCTTCTGCTCCTTGTCCTCCTTTGGGTACAAAATGTTGTTGCTGCTCAAATCAAACACAAAATCAAAATCACTCACTGACACAGACACACACAATATGCTTCCACACGTATGTACGAATTTACTGACCATTCACGGCAAAACTTCATGGTACTCATTTTTCAGGATTCTTCGAGGGTGGGTTTCGCTGCTCTTCGATTGGGTTTTCTTCTTTTGTTTTCTGGTTTGTGCTGTGTATTGCTAAATTGGAGTGCTATATATACTCGTTACCAGTGGCAAACTCGTGATTTGTTTGGGATGTAAGGGGCATGATTCGAAGTGCGTAGATTTCCACGGAATTGGGTTACTCAAGTCGTTCCCGACTGGTTAGTTATTTAACATTAAATGCGTGTTTGGACGTGGGATTTGAACGGATGATTTGACTTTTACAAGATATTTACAAATTATTTGAACAAAATCTCTTGTTTGTGTGGTTCAAATGAAATTTATGAAATTTTTGGAGGTATTTGAACCGGAGATTTTGAGTATTCACAGTTCAAATAATTAGTTGAGACTAGTTATTTGTTAAATCCCTTCAAACTAGTATTTGATAAATTCATGTTACGTGATTGAGATAACTATCCTATTTTTTAGGAATCCTGCCCCCCCAATAACTTCTTCGTTACTTTTTCCTTCCCGACTTTGCTCTCCTTCGTCAGACTTCTCAGATGCAGAGTACGGCCCTTTCTCTTGGTGATCAGACCTTACAATGCATTTGTAGCCTTACTATGTGTATTAATTACTGTCTAACTCTGTATTTGCTTGATACAGCAGTTTTGATCGAAGGGAATACTTTGGCTCAAAGGTTCTTATCTTACATCGCAAGGGTAGAGAAGCTGAGGACGCCGACTGTCGCAACGAGCGTGAGGTACGTTCATGTCTCTATTTTTCTGGGTGCTTAACTAATATTTGCATTGTATGATAATTCAATACTTTGCCGCATAGCTGACAAAAGTAGCATAACATGAGTTTATTGGCATCTCCTTTGGAACGAAGGATTGCCCAGCATTCGGTGGTGTTCCCTGTAAAAAGGGGTTGGGTTATGATTATGGTAGAGACAGAGATTATGATTATGATAGAGACAGGGAGCATGGGCGAGATCGTAATAGGGATCAGAACAGATTATGATTATGGGTTCTACGCAATTGGTCATGGTTCCGCGCTATCGGCCAATTGGTGGAATACACTGTTCTGAGATTACCGATTAGTTGTAGCTTGCGGGTGGTAGAAGACAGTGGTGGGTTTTTAGTGGCTGTTGTTGGGTAATTGATAATAGTTATTGGTGGTGGTTGACGCAACCAACAAGTGACTTTCTCTAGTTTCTACAATAGCCATGATGTTTTTACCATTACTCAAAGGTGGAAGTAGCTACTGCAGGTGCTTGAAACTCAAGGGGTGTAATGACTTTCACCTTACTCTTCTTCTCTTCAAAATTGAAGTCAGTTGTTCCAGTGTTACTATCCAAAGCACCTAAACATTCAGACTTATCATTTACACAAAACCGGCCAAGCCCACATGCCTTTGTATAGCTATATATACATGTTAAACAGCTAAAACCCCCAAACTTCTGCATTCCAGAATTTTAAGCAATCATTTCAAGTATGTGGCACTAATCTTAGGTTCATATGAGCGTTCACTGATGGCGTCTACTGAAATTTGTTTGGAAATTTTCACTCATTATTGGTATCATTTACTAAAACAAAATAACGTGTTCAAAATGCCAGGACTTCCTCTTCATTTTATATATGAGGTCTGATAGCCCGGAGATTGGGATTAGCTGCATTATTCATTTTGGTTGTGCATCTTATGTTATTGGCGGTCCATTGTGTCTTGATTTTTTTATAACTTGCTTGGAGAATTAATATCAAATCTTTGTTGACGATATTGAGTTTTTTTACAATTAATCAATCATGACTGATATGAATAACGCATTGCGAAACTTACGTAGAAGACGTGAAAAAGAAGAGGAGGAAAGTCACAAGAAACTGAAAGTTGTTGTAGGCACAATAGTGACGACCGTGACTTCTGTTATAGTGTGGTACCATAATAAATTCATGGTCAAAGAACCACACGTTGATTGCGAGAATGCAAGAGCAGGCCATTTGAAGCGTTTATATGACGGACGAGAAACTGATTGCATAGAACAACTACGCGTAAGCAAAAAAGCATTTTTTAAACTTTGCAATGTCTTGCGTGAGAAAGGGGACTTGGTGCCAACAAGAAATGTTCCAATTGAGGAAGCGGTAGCAATATTTCTACATATTTTGGCCCATAATTTGAAGTATAGGTTAGTCAAATTTACCTACTTTCGGTCTGCCGAAACAGTTAGCAGGCAATTTAACAGAGTCCTACGTGCCGTGATGAAAGTTAGTACGGAGTACCTAAGATTGCAAGATTCAATCCTAGATCAAGCTGATGCAAGGACATTTTAAAATATCATGTTTGGAAGAATAGCTCGTCTTAACAAAGACATCAGCATACACGTTGGTGCCAAAGCGAACTTCCACAGCCACAAATAAACTGCTGATCTACCAAGCTACCACATAGAAGCCATAGTGTTCAGAAATCAAGAAGCCATTCAACTGGGTAGGATCCAGCCACCATGCCACCACCCTCGTCGTCTCGGTCACTCGCCGTGTCACTATCCCACCACTACCACATCTACCGTGAAACCAAGCAAGCAGCCAACATGCCAACCAAATTGCAAAACAGCACAAATATCCTCCGGTGATTCTCTGGGCTTATGGACGGCTACCAAGCATCACATGCACAAAATAAACATAACATACACGTATTCAAGCTTAATTATTCATACATTCAAGCATTTACCAAGCATACAACATATACCGAAATTGCTCGAAGAGAATGGGGAAACCACCACGATTTGGCAAGAGGGGAAACCGGTGAAACCAGAGGAAGGGAAAGCCCAAATTGAGATGGGGGAAGGGAGATACTCAGACAAACTTTGGAACCCAAACACAATATCATCAACAAAATTAAATTAATTCAGGCAAGCACACGACACGTCAATAAAAAGCCGAGAGACATCACTTTCGTGGGAGAAACCGCAACTGGAATCCGAAGAAAGCCCAATACTGTGACTGCCATTCCAATATGCCAAATGATACCAACACAACGCCGCTTGTCGACGTCTTCCATAACCGCTTGTCAACCAGCAAGAACCCATCAATGCAGATTAGAGATCATGTCACCACCACCACTTCTTAGCGAGCTTTTAAATTGTGTTCAAGCTTGACTTGTTTATGTCTTAGGCCAATCTCAAATGAGCCTGAGCCAGGCTTTATTCCAAGCTTTATCTTAGCAAGTCGAGCGCAATAAATTGATGAGCTTCAAACAATAAAATGCAGTTCCACAGTGTACTAATGTAAGCTATTATGTCAAGTTCATGGCTATCATGTTTCCTTTGTCTTTCAACAAAAATTTCACCAACTTAAAAAGAAATTAAGCTACTCGGACTTTGCTATCGATTCATGAGCTAAATGAACATGAAAAAATTCACCAACTTAAAAACCAAATTAAGCTACTCGGACTGTGCTCATTCAAAACTCATTCGAGATAGATTCATGAGCTCAATGAACACAGTTTCCGGGAATCGATCGACTCCTGAGCTTTACCACGCTTAATTGCTGCGGGATGTTAGCCCTACACGTCTACTCCAGCAAGTTGTAATCTCTCTTGTTGATAATGAGCCCCCAAGTGCATGCTTGAAAATTCATGGTCACTGCCATTTTCAGTAACCAATGAATGGAAACCGGAAAGAATAGAACTGGGAACAGCTGTCTCTCTCTGTCATCATTATTCTATACTTGTATGAGTCCAATAAACAAGAACAATTTAAGGTGATAAATTCAAAAATATTGGAACATACTCCTTTTCTCCCAACTTTAAGCACAAAAATTACGCTAATTTGTTATGTCGGCATAAGTAGACAAACTCAAATTCCCTTTAGAAAGGATTACGAAAGCAGCGGGAGACAGAAGTGAGGTGAAATCCCACATCTAAGGCTGCTAATGACTCTAAAATCCGATCATGACATGGTCATTTGGTTACCCGAGGAGATTGAGATCCCTTCTAGATTCACCCCACTAACTTGGACTAATTCTAGTACAAAGAAAGGAAAAAAAAAAAAAGAAAACCTAACTGCATAGGATGGCCAAATTGCAAGACTCGAGGTCTCCTTTTCCCTTCCCACAGAGAGAGAGTGAGAGATCAACATCCTCCCTTTTCAGTGCTTCGAAACAGCTAAAAGAAAGGTAAATATGCAAGTCCGATAGGCCAAGTCATGAAACAAGAAACATAGTTTTCAATTCTCATTGAGCTCGATAAGCCTCCAACATACGGTGCATTGCAGAGACTGCATGTCCAGTGGAGAAACATAGTTTTCAATTCTCATTGAGCTCGATAAGCCTCCAACATACGGTGCATTGCAGAGACTGCATGTCCAGTGGAGGCGACATTACGTGTTGCACCAAAAGAAGGCTAGTGTATTACCTTCTTCTCTTAACTGTCCCCTGCACCATATATTGTGGCCTGTTTGTGAGTTTGGATAGGAGGGCAAAGAAAAGAAAGAAAGAGAAGGGAATTCAGTTTTCCTTCCACTCGTTTGTGAGTTTAAGAAAGAAAAGAAAGCATCATTCCTTTCCCTTGTTTGTGAGTTCAGAAGAAAATAAAAGATACAACATTACATATATACCCTTATACAACATTGTGATAATTTAAACAATTATTTTAAAGTATGATCCTAACTAAGAACATAATTCAGACGGGAAAAAAATTAGTCATTAAGGACATCACATAAGGCTTATACAATAATAATGTGATAAGTCCACATCACCGGTTAATACTACAGCAAAAAAGTACAGAAACTAACCATGAGTTGACTACAAACATCCAACCATCCAAATTTAATTAATGTCAAACCAAAAGTATAACAATCAGTCACGAATCAACTCTAACACCCAAATATTCTATCAGCGACAATTTGAACCTCTCATCATTTTTTCTAACATGAGCTTGCGCCTCTCGGGTGGATAGCCAAATAAAGCCCTCGGCTTGTCGGGATTCTTACCCGAGATTGTAGGAGATGAAGCCAGCCACCACCCTTGCCACTTCTTCAGTTTGTTTGTAATAAATGGTACGATAGATTTTTGTAAGAACTCTAGGACAAAAGTCATTAAAAATTAGTCATCATAATCTCAAGGGTAATATAGGCATTATCAAAATAATACTTATGAGAGTTTCCTTTCTCTCCATTTCTTCCCAATTTTGAGAGGAGAGATTTAGAGACAAAAGAAGCCAAAACTTTCCATCCTTTTCTCTTCTTTTCTCTTCTAAAAAAAACTCACAAACTAGAGAAAATGGAGGAAAATAGCCTATTTCCTCTCTTTTCTCTCCTAAAAAAAACTCACAAACAAGCTAGAACAGCCAAAAGAAAAGAAGGTAAAGAGAACCCATTATTTACACGAACGTGTGTAAATACATCAATCCCTAGACAAAACTCTCTCTTAGCATGTTCGTTCGTGTCCAGGTTCTATACTACCACCGGCCTCGTGGAAAAGACTTGTGAGGAATTTTTCATAGCCTTTGTACCTTAGTTTCCCTGCTCCTCGGAGATTGACAGCGCCCCCCAAGGTTTGCTATGTAGCAACCATATCAGGCTTCGACTCTAATCAACTTTGTTTTCAAGTCTCGGGGCCGTGAATCTGCAACATTGCTGCATCTGGTCTCTCAGAGTTGGGTGGGGTCAGCCACAGGGTTAAGGTCCAGAAGATATCCTCTGGCATGAAAACTCCAGATCTTCCTCCCCTGGTCTTAATTTGTTTGTATGTTGTGTTCCTTGTTCCCCTCACAAGAAAAAGAAAAGGAAAGAGCCTACCATGCAAATGTACAATCACAATTCGGATACAAGACAATGAATCTAATAAATCTAGTATCGGAGTAAACGCTCTCCTTGGCAGGCCACTTTCCTATAACTTGGATATCAAATTTCATCAGCTCGCGTCAGGAAAGCTATAGCTGCTCGTGTAATATCAAAAAGAATCTTAAAGGCTGTTATCATAGTCCTTAAACTACTAATTGCATACAAATACCATTATGCATGATTATAAGTATGAGAAGAAAAAACATGAAACAAAACTAGAAGACACTAAGGTGTGAAAATAATAATCACGTAGCTATCAGGTGCACAAGTCATATCCAAAATAAAACCAACTAGTTGTAGTTCCACAGTTCTAGCATATCCATAAAGTAACAGCAAAAACAGAATCAATAGAATGAGAAAGTCGATAGACAACTGACACACTTATTCGAGAGGCCACCGATATCAAAGCAATACTGCCTCCAATCTAAAACCTTACTGATACCACACAACTAGAAGACACCAAATAATACCAGGAAGTTGCTCCTCCTCATTTGACCGGCAACTCTAGCGCCTTTTACCATGCCTCCTGCTCTTCCTTCGGCTGCTCTTCTCCTCGGAATCTGATTCTGAATCAGACTCTGAATCAGAGGACTCGGAAGTTGAGCTGTACCTCCGGTGTCTCCTCTTTTTCTGCTGCTTCTGCTTCTTCTTCTTCTTCCTCCTCCTCCTCCTCTCTTCCTCTGAATCAGAGGATGAAGTGTAACTGGAGTCGTCCTCTCGAGAAGAGGTGTCTGATCCTGTAACTGATGACGCTGCACTGTCAGACTCAAACACTGAAGCCTCGCTATCACTTCCAGACTCAATATCCGACTGGTGCTTCCTTTTATTTTTACTTTTACTTTTTTTGGCACGATTCTCACCCTTAGTTGCTTCCTCACCTTTGGGCTCTTGATAATCTGGGTGATCCAACTCATAGGATACCGACAGCTTCATCCTCAATTTCGGGTTCTTGAGTTGCTGGGTACGGGAGGGTCGTGAGATGTAAACCCTCTCATTTTTGCATTCATATGTCCAGTGCCCAGTTTGGAAACACTTTTGACATTGAGAACCTGAAGCACCGATGGTGGACATCGAATTCTTAAGGTCTTTTCTCTCACCCAACCTTACTTGCTTTTCAGTGCTCATCAAATACATTTGCCTTTTTGCTTCTTTTCTTTCCTGCCATCTACTAGGTCCTTCCTCCTTCTGCCCATATGCATTTACGTTTCTAGCTGCAGCTGCTGCTGCTCGTTCAGCCTGAGCACGACTTAGACCTTTAGCTGCTGACAAGGCTGCTGCCTTAATTCTTTCAGCTGCATCCCCTGTACCTTTCTCCTCTTTCTTACTTGACGACATCTCACTTTTTCCCTCTACAATCAGATCAAAAAGCAGACATTAGACTTCCAGCAAAATGCAGTAACCAATTTTAGCCACTCCCACTGTCACTTCTTCATTAAAAAGAAAAGTATTCGAAGGCCATCAAATTTCCATAATGGCTCCATCAGATTGCTATATTCAAATTTGGTACTAAAACTTTTTTTTTGGATTCTGGCTTAAACTCATTTTGTTGATGTCTATTGAGAGAAAAAGTTCTTCGTCAGCCTAGTGTTAGGACTTTTGTAACAAGGAAGTCATTTGGGTTACTACAACAATTTCAGTCACCCCCATTATCAATAAGTTCTTTATTACAACGATAGTAGGAAGCAAATTAGAAAGATCCACTTCATATAAATGCAAGAGTTTATACAAATGCAAGTGTATATAAAAATGCAAGTGTATAAAAGGAAGGCAAACTTTAGAAATATACTTCATACCCAACTCATGAGGTACTTTATTAACACACCGCATGCATACTTTCAAATGGTGGGCAACCAAATTGAGGCTTAAGGTACCATCAGTATGAGCTCAATAATAAACATTATGGGCAAGTAAAGTCAAACTACGATTAGCTAATGCGTTGCCAACAGAAAACACAACAATTAATACCACTATCTCGGCTACAAAACGTAAACTTAATCACAAGACAAGTTGACACTAACACGCTGTCTCAATGTTGGAACTAATCATACCATTCATTTTCAATATGCATAGCTACACGGCCAATATGCAAACAAGGATCCTAAGTAGCACGAACACGGACACCGCCTCCGACACCGACACTGACGGGGACACCACAATTTCCAAAAAACCAGATTTTGAACGCCGCAGGGCAGCACTGAACTTTTTTTATATATTTTTATTATGTATATATATTATATATATAGTCATTAAAAATCAAATACATTCTACATCTAAAATAGTAAACAATAATCAATAACCACAAAACAAGCAATTCAAGTAAAAGTCATACTTAAAATGTATATGCAATATAGTACAAAAAAACATGGTACATAAAATAGGAAACAGAAACAGGGAACTCTTGCAAAGTCATAAGAAATCACTTCACTACTTAACTCTTACAAAGTCACACAACTATTATCTCTTTCCTTCGACCAAGGGCTCAATCTACGTCAATAGTGTCATCTTCGAATGTACCGAAACGAGAGAGAGATCAGAGAGAAAGAAGGAGACCTCAGTAAAGAAGGAAAAGACGAAGTTACCTCAGTAACGGCGGCGAGATGCGAAGGCGAGATCCTCCGGCGACCAGTTTGGGTGGATCGTCTGCTTCGTTCTCTTCTCTTGACGCAACGAGAAGACGACTCAGGAGACAAAAGTAATGGGTCGATCGAATTAGGGCTTCCTTAAAGTTTATTTCTAAAAGAGCTCCTGAATTGTCAATTATTACACACAAACCCCTGAAATAAGTTTAAAAATTTATAATTTGGCCCCATACATTTTCATATTTCTTCTTGATGTGTCCTGAAATGTCTGAGACGGGCGTCTGTGAACGCTTACAAAGTAATGAATGTGCAATGCTTTTTGTACATGACAAATAATTCTAGAGACTTAGACGAGAATTATCAAAAGGTATGGAGACTTGTAAATATCTAGAAACAATTTTATATAGTTCTATAGACAGAATGTGGACCGTATAATCAAATGTATCCTCACTGTCCGTTGAGGACGTGAAGTAGTATAAATAGTTAAGGCCTCACCCGGCCAAGGCATAGAGTGATCTAAGTATTGTAGCATTCTCCAAGCAATATAGTAAATATCATTCTCTCAAACTCTCGTTTTTCTTTGTTCATTTGCTGTTAATATCAACCAGCTAGAGAGATAAGATGACTTGCGTGCAAGCAGGAACTTGATTTAGTTAAGTGACGCACGGTCTACTTAGGGAAGTCTTTAGTGCCGTGACAGGTGGTATTCTAAAATTAAATATATATATATATATATACAGTGATAAAAGGTGTATGACACGTGTCCGGAGGTACCGGCGATGTGTCAGGGTGTAGGTAGGTATCGAACATCATAGCTTGCCCGTATAAGGTGTTATTGCTTCCTAACAAGGATCTCAATAACGATACAATAGAAAAACGGATGCAGGCGAAAGGCAGATCAAGGTATACAAATCGAAAAATAGTGTTGCATCACAATTCAAAGATGAAGCATCATACAAAGCATTAAACAAAGATTCAAATCTAGTAACCTACAAACTACAAACGCTTTATAATCCAAGATGCAAACCAAACATGAAAAAAAAAAAGGAAAAAAACAAGACCTGGATAGACACCTGAAACCCCCCAACCCCACCTCACGCACCCACACATACTACCGGCACATAACTTCATAAAAACTACCATTGTTAAGAGTAGTTGAAGACCGGCACATCTTTTCACTTTTTCATAGTCAATAAGGGTGAAAGATAGCAACCAATTGATGCAAACAATTGATTGCAGCAAACAACATAAAAAGACAAAAACCTATTACCACAAATATGTATGGAGCAAAACATCAAAACCCTAGATTAACGTATGAGAGATCAAGTTGAAGTAGGAAAATTGAAAACATACCAGCTTAGATCCGTACACGTTTGTCAGCCGTAAGTGAGATGAGGAGAGAAAAATCCTCATAGCACCGACTCACCGAGTTTTTATATTGCCCGTTTCTTGAATCAGAAGGATCGAATGATTGACACAACAATTACGGAAGTGGTCCCTTCTTCGAGAATAATGGTCTATTTTATATACAAGTAATTATTCTTTTTTAAGTAACGTTTTCTGCGGACCTCCAACTCCTTCATGTCCCCTCTTTTTGACCCAGCTATGATTTGCTTTAGTTGTTTCTTGAATTGGTAAGATCATTATTCGAGGTAGAAGATTTTTATCTCAAATTAACAATTTACGATTTAGCTTCTTTGTTTAAAGTATTGACATTGTTATCTAGAGCCAAGATTACGGTTCAAACTTTTAGTGGTTATAGATGAGTTATGAATCTCTCAACTCTTGTTTTTATTGAAAATAAAAATATATGCCAAGATCAAGAAAAAAAGATATAATCATTACATAAATGGACAGGAGAATCCCGACCACCACGGATTGTATAAGGAAACAAACACGAATGACAACTCCATCGGTCACGAGTGGATGACTACAAAAGCAAGGCAACATAAAAAAAACACCACAAAGGAAATTATAAACAATGGACCGAATCAGGCAAAAATAATTGCAACTTTTACATTATCAACTCGAATACCTTTTCCTGATCAGCAAGTAAAAGAAGTTAAAGTTGATGAAAGTTGTAACATACCTTTTTTTCTTAAATGATATGAATCTTGTATCTATAGATACAGAGGTTTGTTGCTGAAGCTTGTTACTTGCTACAAATATTACTCTTGGATAATACAAAAAGGTGCAAACCCCTTACCTACATTCATAGTGAATTGTGGGGCCACGTCAATGGAGTCTGGAGAGCTTTATGAGGTGTTGGTTCAATTGGATCTTGGTTTAGCCAAAGTTCACCGATACTTATCGGGTTATATCGATGTGCTAGGAGGATTTTTGGCCATTGTTGGAGATATGGAAATTACATGGGCTTAATGAGTATATATGTTAAAGCGAGTAGCGTTACTAAGAGCATGGTGAAGTATATTGTTTTTGCAGGTTGTTTCAATGATGACACCATCCAGATCCTTACGAAAATTGTTTGATGCTGGTGGCCTCGCAAACTTATAATTTGGTTGTTCTCCAAGATGTGAGTTTAAAATAGAATGTGAAGTGTTCAAGATATGTTAAAGAATACACTAGATTCCGCATCAAGTAATAAATAAGCAAATCGAAAACAATAACAGAAAATAGAGACACAAGATTTACGTGGTTCGGCGAAAATCTACTCCAAGGTGGTAACAGTGATTTTACTATGTTTATCACTTGAGATTACAGACTTTTATCTATCTCTACAAACCCTCTCAAAGAATGACTCTTCTCTCTCGTCCTACTCAAAGAAAGACTCTTCTTACTTAAAAAGGACTCTTTTCTCTTTACCTACTCAAAGAAGAACTCTTCCTCTCTTTTCTCTTGTGCTTAAAACACAATACAAGACAACATATATATACTGAAAGATAAGTAGTGACTTTTTCTAAGTAACCAATGTAGGAAAAGGCTTATATACTTAGGACTAAGCTGTAACCTTCTTTGAATAACCGATGTGAGATTTTCACACATTCTGAGTTTTTTATCCAAGACACATTATCACAAATCTCCACCTTGGCTTGGATAAAACAAGCCACAAACAATCTGAAAAATATCATTAGCTGCTACCACACCTGCCCCCTAGAGCTGCACCTTAAATACTGCTGATACTGATCAAATATAAGCAATGCTTAAACTTGATCTCTGAAATATTCTTTGTCATCATGTCCGCTTAATTTTCATTTGTGGAAATCTTCTCTACCATAACAGTACCCTAAGAAATCACATCCCGAATAAAATGAAACCTGACATCAATGTGCTTGGTCTGATGGAACATCTAATTTTTGGTCAGATGTATGGCACTTTGGCTATCGCAGTAAACAGTGCTAGACTCCTGCTTCAACCCCAAATCATCAACCAAGCCCTTCAACCAAATGGCTTCCTTCACTGCTTCGGTCGCCACTATGTACTCAACTTCTGTAGTAGACAAGGCAACAATAGTCTGTAGAGCAGCCTTCCAACTGATCACACAACTTGAAATAGTGAAGATATATCCTGTCAAATATCTCCTTATATCCAAATCTCCACCATAGTCTCAATCCACATATCCAACAACTCCACCATTCGTATCACTGCCCCGATGGTAGACTAAACCAGTATCCGCAGTACCTCTCAGGTATCGAAGTATCCACTTCACTGCCTACCAATGAGCTTTCTCGGGATTACCCATGTACCTGCTAACCACACTGATCGCATGAGAAATATTCGGTCTTGTACAAACCATAGCATACATGAGACTGCCCACTGCACTAGCATATGGAACACACGCCATGTGCTCCACCTTCTCCTGGGTCTGTGAGGAATTAGCTGCTGAAAACTTGAAGTGTGCCGCCAAAGGAGTAGTCACAGGTTTAGAGTTTTTCATACCAAAGAACTGTAGTACTCGTTCAATGTACTTTTGCTGGGACAAGTACAAAATTTTTGCAGGTCAATCCCTCTGAATCTCTATCCTTAATATCCTCTTTGTTGCACCCAAGTCTTTCATCTCAAATTCCCTTTCTAACTGCTCTTTTAAAATGTTGACATCTGACATCGATTTTGCAGTAATCAACATGTCATCAATATACAACAGCAAGTATATATGAGAATTATCCGCGAGCCTTTGGTGATACACACAACTGTCATAAGCACTCTTGGTGTAACCTCTCTCGCTCATATGCCCAACACGCATATGCCATAGCTTAGTAGTGTGTGAATCTACATCAGAAGATAAAGTCGTTGATGTTGTTCATGTAACTGTGCTACCCTGCAACAAATAAAGACTATTTTGTTTCAACCCCTTCATCACAACAAGAGCACCATTCATTATCCTAATAACTCCACTTGCAACCCCATAGCTACAACCGCTGGAGTCAAGCCTACCCAAAGAAATTAGATTTTTCCTTAGCTCTGGAACATGTCTGACATCAATCAAAGTTCTCACAATACCATCATGCATCCTAATATGAATTAAACCTATCCCAACCACTTTACACAAAACATCGTTTTTCATAAAAATTTTACCACCATCAAATGAGCGATAAATGGCAAACCAATCCCTATTGGGACACATATGATAGGAGCAACATGTATCAAGAATCCACCCTCCATCTGAGGAACTGATAGTAACTGAGATAACATCCGTACCATTAGAATTATCTTCTACTACTCCAGTATCAGCCGTCTTAGAATTATAATTTTTCTTTCCTTTACGCTCAGGACAATCCTTTCTATAATGCCCTTCCTTGTAACAATGATAGCACTTCAATTTTATGGCCTTTCACTGAGACCTCGATCTTCCTTTATTTTTAGACCCAACATGGTCAGTGCTTCGGCCTCAAGCCATTAGACCATCACCATGTTTCTCTCTCCTATGTTTTGAAACCTTCTTCCTTAATTCCTGAGAATTTATCATAGCCTCAACCTCCTCCATGGAGATATTGTCCTTCCCATATAATAAGGTAGTAACAAGATGTTCATATGACAGAGGTAAAGAACACAACAACGGTAAAGCTTTATCCTCATCTTCTATCTTGATATCAATATTTTACAGTAACTAATATTACCTTGTTATATTCGTCAAGATGATCATTGATCGATGCTCCTTCTTTCATCCGAAGAGTATACAACCGTTGCTTTAAATACAGGCGATTTGTCAGAGACTTCGTCATGTATATATAAGCTCTCCAATTTCAGCCACAATCCAGCTGCTGTCGTTTCCTGATAAACCTTTTGCAACATATTATCGACTAAACATAGTAACAGGGCACTATGGGCTCTCCAACATATCTTCTTTTTCATCAGCGACATCGTATCAGGAAGCCCTTGTTTCCCTTTTAACACTTTCATTGCTGAATTAGAACAACTCGCATCATCATCCTCCATAAGCTAAAATCATTTGATCCATCGAGCTTCTCTAAATCATACTTCGTCGAAGTATTTGGCGCCATTGTAAGGTGCTTTCAATCTACCACTGAACCGCAACTCCGATACCAATTGTTAAAGGATATACTAGATTCCACACCAACAATAAAAAAGAAAATTGAAAATAATAACAGAAAATAGAGACACAAAATTTACGTAGTTTGGCGAAAGCCTACTCCACGGTGGTAGCAGCGATTTCACTATGTTTATCACTGGAGATAACAGACCTTTGTCTGTCGCTACAAACCCTCTCAAAGAATGGCTCTTCTCTCTCGTCCTACTCAAAGAAGGACTTCTCTCTCTTTGACCTAGTCAAAGAAGGGCTCTTCATCTCTGCAAAGAAGGACTCTTCTTACTCAAAAATAACTCCTCTCTTTGACCTAGTAAAAAAATGACTCTTCCTCTCTTTTCTCTTGTGCTTAAAATACAATACAAGACAACATATATATACTTAGAGATAGTGATTTTCTCTACATAACCAACGTGGGATAAGACATATACTTAAAACTAAGTTGTAACCTTCTCTGAATAACCAACGGATTCCCACACATACTGGGTTTTTTTATCCAAGACACATTATCACAAGATAGAACGATGTTGCTTCATTCTAAAATACTGGATATTTTTGCCAAAGCTTCTCGAGACAAGGTTAAAATGCCATGGACCCGGCTATTTAGCTTATAGTATTGTGTTAAAGCTTTCAATGAACAGTAGACCTTTCACTTAAAATGAATTAGTTTTGATAGAAAAGGGACTATTGTACATTACATTATCTATTATGAAACTAAGGAAATACTTGGTAAATTTGACTATCATGCAATCGATCCTCTCGATTTTCTTATGTATCATCTCATGTGTTGTTTCATTCCTATACAACAAGAGTAGGAGTTGTACAGTTTTTTTAATAAAAAAGACACCAGCGATTCTTTTATATATATATATATATATATAAAAACTTTTTTGTATTATACTTGAGTATCAACTAATTCAGGTGAAGAAACTTCTTAAACTCACAAGAAGGGCCATTGGTTTGCTATAAGCCCTCCGAGCCCCTCGAGGGTTCTGTCAAATAGGGGTGAATACAATTTGTTTTGTTTCGATTTGTTGGTCACAACCCGAACCGAATCATTATTGCTTGATTTAAAACTTCTGAACCAAACGGATTCAAACATTCTTAGTTTGGACAGTTCTATTTGATCGGTTTACATTTCAATTTAATCGATTTGTTTGCTCTCACTTAAAGACGTTATACATTTGCACAATACTATTTAATCTAACAATAATTAAAAATTAAAGTTTAACTTTTTTAAAAAAAAATTACGTATAATGTTGCTGCATGCAGTATACAAGTATTCGTTAATATATGAGAACGAACAAGTAAATATAGAAAAATATTGGACACCAAATTTTACGTAATAATTACTCTCATTATTTTCTTTCTTTTATGATTTACTTATTTGAATTTTCTTAGTACAATGTATGTGAATTTCAATAGACATTACTAAAAATAAATTAACATATCATAGATCAATTATACACATGTAATGAACCACGATCCGTTTGAGAGAAATGTAAAACCAAACTGTTAAAATTTTTGAACAATTCAAATTGAAGTGATTCGTTTTGATGATTTGAGACTAAACTGTTAAAATTTTCGAACGGTTTGAATTGAATTGATTCTGTTTAAGCAGTCTCAATTCTACTGTTAAAGCTACGTTCTAAACACGCTTGTGGTCCTCTGAATGCCTCCTCCACGATGCGCTTCCTCTAGATCAAGGTAGATCCAGGCTACAGCAAAACCATTGGGAGACTCAAAGAATCCATAGACATAGCTCAAAAACAAATCACCATTTTCATGACCCGCACCAAAAAAAGTACCAAGAAACACAGGACAAAGCTGTTCTTATTGGCTTGCTTCGGTCCATTACAGGGTGGTTATTACTCGCGTTGAGCCCATCTTCCAGCCAATGTTGTTGGAAACCGTAAAATTTGGGAAAGGAAGAGCAAATGGCTGCCACAATGTCAACTCAATCGAGTCACGTTGTTATGTAACACTCGGTTGCAAGGTCATTACTATTGACACAGAGCAAACAGCAAATCCCAACGCCACAACTGCTGAGTAATGAAGGTGACAGTGTGCTCTATCACTCGAGACGTAATTACGCATCAAAATTTGACAGAATGCAGCCTAGCAGATATGAAGTTACGAGCATACACCGCAATCTAACATCTAAATTCTTTGCATCTTTCATTAAAACCAGAATTGCAGAGGAAAACCTAGCTGATGTTCCGTTGGAAAGTACGTGAAGTCATTATAGACTGGACACATTTCCTAGTTAACATCGGTCATACAGAGCTCAGAATACCCCTGCAAGAAGATTTGCAGCAGTGGAGATGGCTGCACCAGTTATGGCACACTGCACAATTTGCTCATGGGAGGACTCGTCTGATGTTAGTGCCAGTGCCGCACCTGTGATTGCTCCCGCCACTGCACTATTCTTCTGTAGCAAAACAAGAGATGCACGTTACTAGGAACTTACAAATACATAACACGCATCACAATCTACTCAAGACAATAGGTGCACGGATTTTACACATGGATAACGATCCACCAATGGCACCCATATATTCAACCACCGATGAAAGCTAGATTCAGACATAACATTACTACAATGGAACCAAGTGGAAACCCCAACAAAAAACAAGGGCAAATGAAGGTGACGATGCATGTGTCGTGCATCACAAAGGCCACGAAACAAAAGCATCAAGCAAAAAGAACTGGTGTCTGCGCAAGCCACACTGGCTATTTGGTTGCAGCCAACCACAAAGCACACGGTTGTGTGCGTGTTTGGTAGGGTGGGGTAGGGTCAGGTGGGGTGGTGGGGGTGGGGGTGGAGAACTCCGAAGCCAAGCAGAATGAATAAGTAGGCCTGACAAAGTAGTATGTAACAACAAACCCAACGAAGGAAAGTAAACCGACCCCGACCACTTAGCCTAATGAGAGGTACGGTTTAGCATCAGTATCTAAAACAGCTGGATGATAAAGCTTTTCAGTGCACAATCTGGATCCCCAACTTCAATTTCAGCTTGTGCAATAAAACGCCTTTTCTAAACACCCATAAATGCTGTTGCTTAGCGCTCTGATGTCTTTGTAGAGGAGCCGACAAAATCATCACTAAATGGGTGTCAAATAAGACTGAGCGCAGTGCAATTAGGCCTATCCAGCTCCATCAAAAGTCTGAAACGTACCCAATCATGAACTCCGCGAGCCTCCTTCAGTCCGTAAGTAAGACCTGAATACATCCCTGCACACAGGCCTGCAGTAGAAGACACGATATTAGTTTTTTCCCCGTTAAGTGTACATAAAGGATGCGATTGGACCATCTCCGCATACTAGCAGAGTCGCAGTTGAAAGAACACTGTTAGCGCTCGGACTGATTGTCGTGTCTATACACCCCAGATAGCTGCCCAGCACTCTTTAATGCAATGAGTATCTCATGGGTACTGAAAAGTAAGATGGCTGCAGAGCATGGTCGCTAGATATGTTTAAAGGCCTTGAAATTAGGGGTACATTAGATGGAATAGCAACAGGTTTACAGGTACTGTAAACTTGAAGTGCCCATGGTCATCATATGCTGGCAAATGGAGCAACCACTAAAGTCGAGACAGACTTACCCCACTGCATAGATTCTTTTCCAGTGTTCTTCACCTGAAAACGTCGGTAAATTCTTAACATTCCAACAGTAAATAAAGGGTACACTAATTTTTCCACAAAGCAAAAGGTCATCTCAGACAAAAATGCACATACTCCAGTGAGATATAGTTCAAAACTCACCAAGGCTTCAACAGACTTTTTGTTGGTTTCACCTGCATGGAAAAGCAGAAACTGAGCCACTATAAGCTAAAACTTCATATAATAGCACCATCCATCTACACTATATATAAAATCATGTACGGATATGGTAACCTTCTGAACTTTTTTTCCTTGAGCTCGGGATTTGTGTCAAATTAAAGGGGTATTTGACTTTGAGAATAGTGTTAAGCCTCATTCCCTAGACTAGCCTATTCGACTTTTAGAGTTGTATGAAATAAGGGTGTTTTTGACTTCTAACACGGTACTAAGCCTCTTTGCTTCAAAACTCTTTGAATTTTTGTTTTTGTGGATATTTCAGGGATTATTCGCCTCCATATACACTATCCGCGTGAAGTAGTTTTGACTTTTTTCCCCATGTCTTGTACATAGATTTTTACTGATAAGAAGAATTTGCAGACAACTGAGCTATCTATTTTACTAGACAAACAACTTGCATAGAACCAAGTTACCATGAGCTCAGGGTTCTAGATGTGTTCTTATTGCCCGTTGTTAGCAAATCTCTCCAAATTATCCTTAAAATGGTTTCATATTCAAAAAGATGGACTTGACAAATTAATATTAAGTTGACAAGTACAATAACTTAATCAACTAATCAACTGCAGAAACTTAAGGACACACTTGCCTATATCCATCTTCAACGCATAATGTCCTTCACGAGCTTAGATTGCCATTACCATCAACCACGTTATTAAGATTTCTTTTATCATTCATCTATATATCCAAAACAAATCAGTATCTCTGACTAGTTTGGTAACAGCAACATCTAAAAAGCCTAACAAAATAAATATGGCAATAGCTACAAGCTCATAATCTAAAACATTTGTTCATATGCCCTAAACATAAGAGCAAGTCTGAATAATTTTTAACAACAATACCTATGAACATATCAAAACATATATGAAAATAACTACAAACGTAGCATAGAATCTGAAATATTTGCTCAATCTACATCCGATCTCAATGATAATGTTGTTTTCTCATAATTAGTATCCATGATAAAACCTCAAAGATTACAAACTAATTCTAACTACCTTGATACTGGACAAAAGTAAAAAACATGAATGTCTACTAGATTTGGTTTATGGAACATAATGCAAATTTGATATGATGAATATCTATTAATTAGGTTCATAAACCAAATTCCTTTCAGGTAAATCAATGGATTAGGTTCATAAACTTAAATATCTATATAAAACTAAATGTGTACATGGTAAAACATCCAAATACTTTTCTTATTACAATCCAGCGTTAATCTATAAGTTGGCTTCATAAAAAGATTAGATGACAGGAAAACAGCTCCTTACTAGTTATAACCGGCGAATATTAGGATGAATAAAATACAATTTTTTTCCTTCATAATTTTAAGAGCTCACATAACAAAGTACATATATAAACTTAATATTAAGAAATACAGCGGCTATATTGCTGGACTTGATCAAAATTTTGTAAATTTTGAGCTAAAAGTAGAGATTGAATAAAAATTTAAGCGGACGACGACAATTTAGTATAACCTTTTTATTGAACAAACACCAAACCCTAGAAGTGTGCAAGCACACGACCTGAACTTTTATAGTAGATATCGGCTGGGGAAAAAACTGAAGGGAACGAGAGAGTACTAGTATTTGGACCGGTTGCAGACCAATATTGGCTGGAGGAACCATGTAAGAAAGACATGCTCTTTTGTCGTAATGAGAATAGCACTCTCTTGGAGTAGATCATACTACCGGAGAAGGGCGATAGTTTGTAGGGACAATCAGGAATTGGTCTAAGGTGATAAAGGGTAAAAAAAGATTGAGACCAAAGTGCAATTATGTGAAGTTTTGGGGTTAGTTTGTAATTATGGAAATATTAGTAGCAGCCATGTGTTAGAATTTGAAAAAAATTTCCATGGTATTACATAGCAATCTAACCAGCTTTTCATAATTACAAAATAGCCTCAAAACTTTCCATAATTACAGACTAACCCCAAAACTTCAATCAATTACATTTTGGTCCCAAATGAATTTTAGCATTTACCACCTTAGACCAGTTCCTGATTGCATTACTCGAGACATATGTTATTGCACACTACAGTGTGCATAAAATGGTTAATCTATTGAAAATGTCATGGTAAATAACTACATTTTTGAACCTCCTGCTGAAAAAATGGATCCTAAATTCAAAAGAGCCCGTCAGTCTCCCACAGGGAAACTGCTTTCTTTTCAATAGCATAGCTCTCAGGTAATCAACCCATAATACTACTTGACAGACTTATCCATCATTGATGCATATTGCAACATGACTGTTTGCGCTGCTGGCAACAATGACGTATCTGTAATTTACGTGAAGCAAAGGGTAAGCTCAGACACGGGATTTAGTATACTGAATGCAGTCAGTGTCGTTACATGAAGTAAAGAATACCTCTGAGCTCCGGAAACCGGTGCCTCTTAGCGCATGAGATCTCTGGCGGAATGCTAGTGTCGACACCTGCACCTGCCATACCATTCAACCACACAAGCATCACTCCAACATTCACAAAAGCGAAAAATGGAGCAAGCCTAAGAAAATACTCTCTTCTTTTGCTGGAAATTCCCCGGCAAATTTTTAGGATAAATTCGGCACATGTGAAGGCTAATTACACACGTTATTATCACCGCACTTGACTTGCCAAATGTACTTTTTCAATTTATAATTACAATTTCAGTTCAATTCACGGTATATGCAAACCAAAATCTGAAGAAACGGAGGGAGTATGTCTCACTTTCGACGGCGGTCAGATAAGCCTCACGCGACACAGCCTGAACAGCACCGATCTGTAACACGTGCAAAACAAACGCCCGTCACGTACACGACAATGCAGCACCAGCACTGCGTGCGTGTGTGAGAAAGAGAGAGAGAGAGAGAGAGAGAGAGAGAGGAACTAAAACAAAACCCGCTTACGCCTGCGGCTATGACGAAGCTCTCGGCGATGCGGTTGAGCAGAGGGTGGCCCAGGTCGATCAGGCCGCCCCTGTCGAAGCCGCGGAGCTCGTCCAGCAGCGACCTGTTCTCCGAATTACTACTGCTACCGCTCATTTTCGTTTCTTCTATCTTCTGATTCTTCAGAGATTTTGTTCGGCACTGGGGAGAGCGAGTGATTTGTTTGTTGAGATGATGAGCGTTTAAGGGGGGAGCAGATGGCGAGGGAGGACACCTGTAAGGGAGGTTCCGGGTACGTGGCCGCTTTTTGTCGCACGAGAGCGGGCTTCGTGGCGGTTGTTCAGATCAAACCTGCCACGTGGCGTTTGGAACAACAAAAAAAAGTTCACTCTGCTTTACGGTGTCGACCTCCGTGTGCACACGCAATGAATTTTGAATACCCTGAGTGCGAGCAATGTTTTTTTTTTTTTTTTGTACAAAAAAGGCTGGACCAAGGCTCTAATCCAATCGGCAGGAAGTATTGCGCCTCGGTGTACCTATATCAGGGTCGAAGCGCACAAGAACTCGTGTGTATAGTACATGTAAGGCGAGAACGTAAGTTTGCCACCAACAAGTGTGACGGGCAGAATTCGAACCCAAGTAAAAAACCTGAATTGGGATCCTGAGAACCACTAAATCAACCCTTGTTAGCAAGTGCAAGCAATATCGCAGTATAACTTTTTGCATAGCGATAATTGATACTCATTTAAATTATGATGAAACATTAAAGATACAAATAATTGATAAAATTTGCGACTAAAATTTTTTACGAAATTGTCAATGAACATAATTGTCACCATATGAAATTATTGTAGGTTGTACATGCAAAATCGCAGGTGAACATAACTTTTTGCTCTTATTTAGTTATTTACTCTATTGGTCGCTCAAAATGAGTTTGAAAATTTTCTCATAATAAACTTCTTGTTCTTTTTGGAAAGAATATCTTCGAATCAATTTTAATGTCAACCGAAATTAAGTCTCTCCCTCGAAACGAGCACACCGGCACACCGACGTGGTACATTCAGATAAATATTTTTCTTAGGTGCTGACCTCAAGATTTAAACTCAGAAGTCGAACAAATGACAACCCTATGTGTTTATAAAGACGGCTAGGCATTTATTAATACGCTACCACGAGATTCCCAAGCAAATCAACGAGAAACAAGATAATATGTGCCTTTACATTTTGCTCAAAGCTCCGGAAAGAATTGGCCACTTGCTTTTCCGATGCCCTTTTACCGCATTTGTTTGCAAGGAGGTTGAAGCGTATATGGCAACTAAACAATTAAGAAAGACTTTCTTGAGCAAGGATACAGGAGGGGGAGACCATTTCAGAGCAGAATATTTCACATCACACTACAATTTGTGAGAGATGCAAGGGCGACTGTCTTGCAACTAAAAGATGCCAGATCTCTAACGGCATTTGCATGTCACGCCCGGATTGATTTTCATCAAGACTGAGTCAATAGGAATCTGCTGCAATGAGATCTACTGCTCTTTTTACCTTTTGCTTTTTGTAGTGCATAAACGATTCTTATTTTGGTGCCACTGTGTTCCTTCTTCTGTATTTGTATTAAGGTTTTTCTTTGTCGTGGGCGCTTTTTTAGTCGTAAAGAGTAAAGGCTAATTCGCCACATCTTTTGTAACCTTTTTTATCTTATCAATGCTATTCTCTTCATTATCAAAAAAAAAAAAAAAGAGCTTAAATTCCGGTCAAAACAGTGAAGGGCTGAAAGAAGATGGCAAGTGACAAAAGTGCAAAGAATAGTCCTAAGAGAAAAGGTTGCTACTTGCTCCAACAAACTCAAGATGTAAACTTCGTCTATAAACTTCATATGCACGCTAAGGGCAGTACGAACAAATCTAGGAGTCGTCCTGCGCTAAAAATTTCAAATTGCTTTCGAGACTATAATGTACAGTTGCCTATATATAAAATTACATAGACGGATACACCTAAGTTCCCTCTTAAGTTACACCCAGAACCACCACAAAAATTTTAGAGTCGCACAGCTAAAAAGTGAAGCTATAAAGGGCAAGATTCATGCCCTATCTTTCAAATTATAATATAGATGCTAAAACAGGGGCACATGTTGGAACATAAAGGGATACACAAAGGGAAAATTGGAGAACAGAAAATTAATGCTAACGAAAGTTCCATAACGACGTCTCAGCTGAAAGCATCGAAAAGACTTCAATTCTAATCTTGGGGTATGGACCCACATTATACGGCGAGTTCCTCCTCGTCCTTCCCATGGTGCTGTACAGTATCCTCTCCTCGCACCGATTGGACTTCGTTACGCAGTCATGCTTAACTTGGTTGGTGGGGTTAAGGATGTTGCTTTTGTAGAAAGGCTTTGGTCACCATATCAAGCACATTTCCCAGTCGATGTGAAATAAATTAACAGAATCGCCATGATGACTATGATTCTTGGAAATAGCTTACGACCCATTTGTGACCACCATCTCAGGCGAGGACTTCGGTGGTATTAATGGACAGTCATCTCCACCCCCTTGTTGATTTTCTGGAGTTCCCTGCAAGCTGTCAGAACAGCTTCTAGGAGCAATTGTTTCCTTATCCACATTGTTCTCCTCCTCCAAACTTCTATTCTTATCAGAACAGCTTAAAGATCCCTTCTCTTCTCCATTTCTTTCATCAGAAGTCTTGTTCGAGTCCAAGGAGCGAGGAACAATATGCAAGGCGCTAGGTGTTCTTTTGCTGGGTAAAACTGCCTGACTTAATGTTGAGCATAGCGCGGCAAACACACTATCTTTTGATTTTGAGTTTTTACCTAAGCGCTGCTTCTTTATTGGCTCAGGCTCCTCCGCCGAAGGCAATTTTCTTTTCAACTTAAATGACTCTACAATCCCCTCATCTTCATCAGATGTTTGTGACTGTTTCCTAAGCGGAGGCTGGTAGATCTCATCTTCATCATCATCATAGTCAACAAGTCCACCAGATCTCGAACTGCAACAAGTTTTGTAAACGCAATACACGGCATGATCTTTCCCATGATATTGTCAAGTAACAATGCTTAATGACACGAAACTAAAATACCTTAAAGATGGGTAGCTTGCAGCAGATCCGTTGGATAATACAGACTGTGGACGTACTTTATTGGTATGTGATATTGAAGCAGATGCAGAATCTTCTTCATCGCTGTTTAGGTATTACCCAATTCAGTGGCAAATTAGCCTAAAAAAGAAAGAAAAAGTTTCCTCAAATGCATGAAAAGAAAACACACCTATCCTCATTGAAGTAGTCCTCCTCTTCTTTCTCCAGAGCACGCTCATCTATTCGCCTTCTAGACTCTAATGTATTAGTGGCACTTTTTGTTCCGGAGTTCTCTAGGGACTGCAAATGCACTCATCAGAAAACAACAATATTCCTAATAGGAAGGAATAACAGAATTAGAAAAGCATGGAGGATACCTGCTCGTATCTGACTTTCAGCGAGAGAATTGAAGATAAATTATCAAATGTCGCCAACTGCTCCCAGAATGAATCGACTAAATATTTTAGTAAAATCTTTAAGTTTTCCTGCATGGAAACAAACTCGTCAATACATAATAACCATCAGCGATATCCATCTATAATAAAATTATAGAAAAGCAGTGTAGAACATAGAAGCACACCTTGAGGATGTACTCAAAAAGTTCCAGAACTGCAGAGTTCAACAGATTATAACGACTTCCATTACCAACAAAAGCATCTACAATTGGTTTCAAAATGTTGTTCCTCACAATGTGATTCATTAGATGTTCATCCTACATAGCATCACAAAAAGTTCACCCGAGTAAGTATACAAGCTCACGAAAAACGTTTAACTAAACAGAGAACTCTTCCAAAAAGGGGGTTGAGGCCTGATCTAGATGTATGATACAGGCGAACATAGACGATGGCGAAGAAAGATAAGTAGTTGTCCCAACAATAGACCAAAACTTGTCTCTAAGAATCAAACAAACTCACTCACATTCCGTGAAATGAGAGTTCGGACAAATCGAACAGCAGCAACAACAAGGTACTTTTCCCTTCTTTGAGTCAAAAATAGAACTTTATCTATAGCATTATTAAGAAGAAAGTTACACCTGCAAGCCATAAAGAGTGCACCCATTTAAATATATTATATCATACATGTAGCAATTCCCAACCAGAGGACAATGAAAGCAGCTTTGAGATGATTACTTTATCCTGTAAGGATGGTGCAAAACGCAGAAGCATAGGAGATCACAGATGTTCAAAAGTATTTCAGGCTTCGCACTAGTTTGGTTTGCAATTCTTCCACCAGAGCCTGCAGATTTATGGATAGAGAGAGCACCCCCACTTGCAGGGCATGACGATGTTATAACATCAATTAACTGAGCCAAATGCCTCTCATAGAAAATCTCAACAATTGTATCTCTCTGCGACAAAACAAGAAAAGATCAGACACAATACAAATTACAGAGCAACGAGAAGCGGTGGTCAAGGGACCGGCAACTTGACAAGCAAATTTAACCTACGTATTTCTTCCTATGTACCAGCTATATATAGGCTAAAACAAAATTGTGACGTCACTTCCAATATGTAAGGTTTTTATCCATATAAATAGCTAAATGCTATGCTATTAGCAATTAGTATGCCATCTAGAGAATTATAAAGAAAAACTATAGAGTGAAACTGAAACTGGATTGTCAACCATGAATAGTCACTTAAGCCTTTTGACAGTTTAGTCCCGATAAACAGAAAGTTCTGGAGTGATGGATTTATACAGTCGGGCTGCCTACATATCTTACACCAGTTTCAAACAAGCAATTATCGTTGCACTAGGCAAGGGCCCCTGAAATCAAATTTAGGCCTCCATCCTTATGAATGAGTCATTCTCGCTCATGGAATATGACTTGGAAAAATCATCAAATCAGCCAGCAGCCTACAACTTCTAATTTGTATTTAGAAATTTCCCAACTTCTTGACATGATACTAAAATCTACTCGAGGTCTGAAAGAGTAGCTTGTTAATATAATATCGTCATATCGCCCAGTGAACAGAAGTATAAAGGCAACAATAAACAGCCTACTACCCACCCCCCTGCCAGCCCAATGGCAAGGTGAACAGTGAGTCAGGGAAACTAAGAATGAAGTGGAGGGAAAAGCAGAAGTTGAAAGCTCGTATTTCACTTCCAGTTGATCCAAAGTTTTATTAACTAATTTGTATGTACACGGGAAGCAATATATTACGCCCTTCTACCTTCCTAGAAAGAGACTCTACTGCACTTGCCAGGACACCCAAGTATGGTGATGTGCATAACATCAAAATACATTAAGGGACTACCAACTTGGTTTTCCATACAACGGACTAGCTATCCCTAGAAAATAATATCTAATAAGCCTTGTGCCCACTAAGTAGAAGTGCTAATGATCTGAGGTGTTGACAGGTAATTTCCAGCTCGGCTTCAGCTTGGCTGGCCACACTCCACGTGCTTGTTCATTTTTTTTAAGGATCAAAACAAGTTGCATCTGCAAATGGGAGAGCTTGACTTGCTAATGATTAGCTTGGTTTCACAACATGAACTAAAATGATTGAAGAGAAGGTCATGAGAATTTCATGCAACTAGTGTAGTTTTGCTAAACTTTTGAGCCTTTATATTTTATCTTTTGGACTAATGTCATTTCAATTTAACTTCCTACAATATCGCCATAAAACACTTTTTTCCAAACTAAGCCTAGTTGAGGTCACATGCTCAACACGAGCGCAGGCAGTAGACAAATGAACTGAGCTTGAGCTCAACTTTGGCAGCGGAGATGGAGATCTGCATTAGTTGTTTGCTTAGCTGTTATCAATTTTTATGGTTCTTGGCAATTGAGCCTTTTGGTTTGGTGGTTATGCAATCTAGTGTGCATGGACTCTCCCCTCCACCAGGTGTTCCAATATACTCATCCTTATCGCAAATTAAACTACAAAGGATAGTAAAGTACCTGCGATCCTGACGCATATGAATCCAAAAGACTGCGAAGAATTTCAAGAAACTGGCAATGCATTTCATCCCCAAAATCTGTAATCATACCTTTAACCTGCATATATAAAGCCACACTGTTATTTGAAGCTTTCAGAAACCTAACTCTATGATGAACATTTTTGCTGCCATATGACTACCATCCTAGCATGGACACTGACACCGACGGGGACACCGGACACCGCAATTTTCAAAAAATCAGATTTTGGACACCGCAGGACACCGCTATTTTTTAATATATTATTATTATTATTATTATTATTATTATTATTATATATCAAATACATTTCACAATCTAAAATAATAACGAAGTCAAAACAATATTTCTGAAATGTACTGGATAAAATAACTAAGTAAAAAGAAAAAAAAAAAGAGAGGGACTTTCTTCACTTAATCAGTACTAATGCAAGAAACAACTCTTGACAGAGGGAAAAAAAATAAAAAGAAAGAAAGAAAGAAATGACTATTGACGGAGGAGAAAAAAAGAAGAAAGGAAGGACTTTTTTTTTTGGTTAATGAAAGGAAGGACTCTTCATAGAGAAAGAAACGAAGGGGAATAGAAGAAAAAGGAGACGAGATGAGGAAGAAGGATCTGTGGGTCAGCGACGGCGGCGGAGGACCTCCGGTGACGATCAAGTGAGCTCCGGCGATGACGACGGCGACTAGATCTGTCGGCCTCGGCTTCTCCGGCGACCAAATCTATTGGCAACTAAGCTCCGGCAACTGGATTTGTTGGCGACTGAGCTCCGGCGACAGCTTCGAGTCGATAATGGCTCAGAAGGGCACCTGTGAGGTGAGTGAGAAGGAATCGGCCGTGAGGTAAGAGAAGCAGATGGTCCGACACTGCTCCATGCCGTGTCCGACACTCCTCGGTGATATGTCCGACACGGTGTCGGAAAATAAATAATAAAAAAAAATCCGACACCGATTGGCGGTGTCCGACACGTGTCGGGTAGTGTCCGGAGGGTGTCGGGGTGTCCGTCCGTTTAGGACACCATACCTCCACCTAGGAGAGGTGTTTGTGCTTCCTAGCTATCATCCCATCCTACAAGATGATATTTGAACTCCTCGCGGAACCCTTCCCAGACGCTACTTCGAAAGGGTCATCAACCGCTACACCAATCCACAAAAGTTGCTACTCAAGAAGGGATCACTTACAACTATATGACTCTAATTTAAAGGTCTTGAGAAAGCATATGGAGACAGCCTAGGAAACACGTAAATTGCAAATCACCAATATCATATTCAAAAAAGACATTTGACAACTGCCTAAAAACAAGCTGGCCGAACTTTTATTCAAAGTTCTAATCAGAGGATAACATGTGATTGGACGACCAAATTAAACATCCCCTCAAAGAAGGAAGGTTCTCAACTCCAACTAAAATGTGTTCAACTGCAGCAGCGAGGTAAGTATGAGATAATAAAGAATGGAAACTTTCATTAACAGCTAGGGTTGAGCACATATAAATGGTAATGCATCCTTTTTTCTCTACTTGAGACTCACACTATTTGAGGCAAAACTTAAAAAAAAAATCTTAAACGCCAAAAGAAACAAAATTAAAAGTCTTCTCTATAGTATTTGTCACCATCTTAATTCGCTATTTGATTTCGCTGTTGTCACCCTTATAACACACTTTCTGCTATTCAAATAATTAGCTCATTACAATTACTTACACTCTATCAACCAATTAGAAAGCAAAGAAACTAGAGGGAAAAGCACCCCAAAGTGACGCAGATAGACTATTTTCATTTCCCTAAGTTTCCCTTCTAAAGTAGGCGCTCACTAGTTTCCCAAGTCAATTACGTCTTAGACGTCATTAGTTCAGTAAGATGCCTGTTTGTGAGTAATCGCATAAATATTCTATGTATATCATCAACTCTAACAGAACATCAGGACGTCGCATATATTTTGTTCCATTCAACAACCTTAAAAATGGATTATCACACACAGTTCTGAAAGTGAGGCACTTGTAAATTGAATATTGAAATCTCCAAAAGTCGCATACCAGAAGTCCAAGAAGAGGGACACCTTCCTGTCGCGTAACATATGAACGCACGAGGCTCGGATCCTGGTTCATGAAAAGAATGAGGATGTCTGTCCTGCATCCATTAGAATCACTTGGCATGAGGACTATAGCATGAGGGAAGAATTAGGAGGTCTGTGCAATAAAAAAGACGAACTATATTCATTACCCAGTTAATACAAGCTTTTTATCTTCACTCTGCAATATATCAGCAATGATGTCAAAGATGCCTTCATTGACAAGATCCCTACGAGTGCCAAATTGAACGTATTATGATACAAACACGAGTTTAGAAATGCTATGTATGCAAATTGATAATTGGAAAGGTCCACGCAATCCATGACCTAAAAGTTGATACCCTCAATAAACCAGACCTCAGAGTATTTGTTACGCATACCTAAACAACCGATGTTGCTGGACCATCTGCAAGCTCTTGCTTAGACTACAAAACTCGTGCAAGAGCGTTATCTGTCCTCATCGAAATGACAAAAAAGAAAAAACAGGTTAAGCGATGACACAAACTAACCAAAAACATGCAAAAGCAAATGACGCAAGTATAGCACCATAGCCTGTGTAAGCAATGATTTCCCGAAGATGCCCAATTCATGCAAACAGTCTTAGCTTTATTGCGCAGGACAATATTACCAATCATTAAATACAGAATATGCTCTTAAAATCCTATCAAGCATTTTATGCGCATGGACAGGGAGAAGGGGAAAATATTAGCTGATTAACATTTTAAGTACAGTACTCAGTTCTCTTATGCAAAAAAATAAAACTTTGGTCCATAATGTAGTGGAAATAACACATTTTTCTCTCAAGTACAAGTCGGTACGGGATATCTAATTATATATATATATATATATATATATATATATGAAAGCTAAAGCTAAGAGAATGTTGTCCAGTCATCGCTTACTTGGACACTCTTAATTCGCCACGTGAACTTTCCTATATTAAAATTTTAAAATATTCTATATTTACTTATCTTTGTAATAATGATTTGGATTCTCACTCTCTCTCTCTCTCTCTCTCTCTCTCTCTCTCTCTCTCACACACACACACACACACACACACAAAATTTGATTTGAATTCCTTCGTTTCATTTGAAATTCAACCAATTATATAGATTTTACATTTCTCCCTCTTCTATGTAAACATATCCGACTCAATTTTTATTTATATCTTTACAATTTCATTAATTCCTAGATTTTGACAAAAGTAATTCTCTATATATTCCTTTTTAATCTTAATCTTTTTTATTGTTTAGGGAAACACATTATTCTCCATCGGGTTTTCTATTAAATTACCATAATCTCCTTCCTTTTATTTCATTACAAGTTTTATATATAGTTTATGTTCCTATTTTTTTCAATCATTTATTATATAGTGTTACTCTTTTCTGGATGATCTCGAGTAATACAACCTCAAGACACAGGTTATTTTTGTTAATATTATCACTGTAATAGCTATCACTTTACATTTCCATTAATTCCTAAATTTTGACAAAAGCAATTCTCTATATATTCCTTCTAAATCTTAATCTTTTTTATTGTTTAGGGAAACACATTATTCTCCATCAGTTTTTCTATTAAACTACCATAATCTCCTTCCTTTTGATTTTATTACAAGTTTTATATATAGTTTACGCTCACTTTTTTTCAATCATTTATTATATACTATTACTCTTTTCTTGGTGATCTTGAGTAATACAACCTCAAGACATGGGTTATTTTTGTTACTACTATCACTGTAATTGTTATTAGTTAGGAGAGATTATTTTTATTATTTATACACTATTTTTCATCTTCATTTATCACTAAAAACTAACATTTATTGCTCAAGTTCATTTCTAACGATAAAAACTGGTAAGAGAATTCCTTTTAAAAGGTAAAAAAATAAAATTTTGATTATCTTATTGTCACTACCAATTTTGTAATTATTATTAGACATACAAATACGAGATCTCTCAACAAGTATTTTGATAGTTGTTCCCGTGTGCAATGCACGATCAAAACTAGTGATGTTTAAAAATGCAACTACACAGGTATCTCCTTCTAAACGGCAACACGTTGTCAAGCTAGCAATCTAGCAAAAGCTTTCAATTACAGCAAAGTTTAGCAAATAAGGTCCATCATGTTCAACAATCCCAACAGAAGTCATAACTTGAAAATCACGTAAAGCACAAAGACTAATTCATCAAAATGTTGCACCCATATACTGACATTTCCCAACCCCCCTCCACGAGGAGGGGGTTGGGAGGGGTGGAAGGGAAGGAAAAACAAACCAAAACTTTGAATGGATATTCCACCAGCTATTATTTAACCCTAAGCAATGCCCCAAAAGCACCCAAAAATAAAACTAAAAAACAATATATTTCAAAAGAAAATTATATCCAACTGCACCAGCGAACTTGCTCATTTGAATGTGAACAATCAAAAGCTTCTTCCACTTTCAGTAGATCATAGGCATTTAATTATCCATTAGCAAAAGGAGCTAGCTTAAGCAAGAAAAAGATAAAAGAGGTATTCACAGAACTAGCACGACGCCACCAGCAAAGAAGGGTATCAAAATAATAACAGTTACCAAATTTTTTTTTGACTCTGCAGAAGTGGAAGATGATTTCATTCTTGCAAACAATTGCTGGATAAAGGTGCTATCATCCTTTAACAAAGAAACAACCTACAAGAAAATACCAAATCAGAGATGTGCAAAGTTAACCGTATATCAATATGTAAGAACTAAGAACAGCTGAATTGAGAAATCATACAATTGCATTGTTTGAATGAATAATGGAATTGAGACTTGCAACTGTGGCCTCATCCAATACTCTGACCAAAACAACATCCTAAAAGAAGTAAAGTAAATACGAATTCCATCAGGAGTACAAACAAGTAATTTATGCCATCAGCATCAAAAAATCTTCACCTTCACGTAACCAACTCTGTACGTCTGGTGTATCTTTGAAAGGACAAGGGGATCTTTGATCGGTATGGCCTAAACAAAAGAGCAAGTTCAAAACAGATAACAAAAAAAACAATTGAACTGAACAGCAAACCTCCTTTGAGCCGTTTCCAATACCAACCTCCCTTCGATAGAATAAGAAAGAAGTGCCAGGTGAAAACTTGTACCTCCTTAAACACCACATGCTCTTTCAAAAAATCGCGATGATTGACATGAGGTACCTCTGAATCGTCTGCAACATAGATGAAAGCAGAATTTATTCATCTTTGAAATACTCAAAAGACGGGAGGAAGATGGACCAAATCACCATGGACATAACTACCAGTTAAAGTATGAACACATACACGAATTATTGACCGAAAAAGTATGAAGACTCTCTCTCTCTCTCTCTCTCTCTCTCTCTCTGTGCTCATCATATGTGTGGGTGTGACGAGCAGGGAGGGGGAGAGAGGGCTGTTCACAAATATATGGACTGAGCAGTCACTAGCAGACTGCTCACGACAGTGGAAGGACAACGAGCCGGTGCCCTCCCTCCCTAAGCATCACACCTTGTTCAAGCCAAACACCTCAGAAAGTACAACAAAGTTTTGAGAAGATGAATAGGATTTAGATCTCACACTTTCTTAGGATTACAAGGAAAAATACCCTTTTTTATGCTTCAATGTACCCAAAGATGATTCCCAACATATGTAGTATTACACAGAAGAAATCAATTATAGACACTAATACAATTAGATCCGCTCTTCATAGACAAACTTGGGAATTGCGATCCCAGGTAAGATCGGTTCAGGATCATGGGATCCTTTTCTATCAGATAGGAAGGGCTGTAGCACAAAATGTACTTCTTCTCCCTAGATACATCTATTCAATAAAATTCTGGATCTATTCCGATTCCGAATATATGGATTGGATTGTGCTAAAGATTCAAAACCCATTTTCATCTTTTTTCTAAAAAAAGATGAAATAAATCATATGAATTTAAAACTTCATGCTTTTCTAGAATGCCCAATATCCGCAAAGTTTATGGCTGACTGATATGGCTCATCATCATTTAGCTATTGCATTTATTTTTCTCGTTGCTGGTCATATGTATAGAACTAACTTCGGGATTGGGCACAGCATGAAAGATCTTTTAGATGCACATATTCCTCAGGGGAAGCGATTGGGACGTGGGCATAAGGGGCTTTATGACACAATCAACAATTCGATTCATTTTCAATTAGGCATTGCTCTAGCTTCTTTAGGGGTTATTACTTCCTTGGTAGCTCAGCACATGTACTCTTTACCTGCTTATGCATTCATAGCACAAGACTTTACTACTCAAGCTGCGTTATATACTCATCACCAATACATCGCAGGGTTCATCATGACAAGAGCTTTTGCTCATGGAGCTATATTTTTCATTCGAGATTACAATCCAGAACAGAATGAGGACAATGTATTGGCAAGAATGTTAGACCATAAAGAAGCTATCATATCTCATTTAAGTTGGGCCAGCCTCTTTCTCGGGTTCCATACCCTCCATCCCCCCCCCCCCGGGCTCTCTCCCTCTCTCTCTGCTCATGACATACATATACGTGTGTGTGATCGGCAGAGAGGGGGAGAGAGGGCTGTTCACATATGTATGAACAACTAGCAGACCGCCCACTACAGTTTCATCCAAAATCAACTACTAGCACAATTTCATTTGCAGTAAAGCATAAACAAACTTTTTAAAGGGGCATATGAACCCATTCTACCCTTTTCCTTATAAGTATATCATGCATTACATTAAAATACGAAGTTCTACATTTCTTTATTGGTATAGGCAGGTAATCCATCATTTGCGGTTCTTTTATCTTCTTAACAAGTAGTAACACAAAAACGGTTACAAACGGCAAAACTAGTCCAGAGAGTAATACACTGCCCTGTAATCTGATAAGACAGATAGGGAAGGAAACTAAAAGGCCCTTCACACCATAATGAACTTCACTCTCGCACATACCACTTGAAAGGCATAATAACTAACAATTTCCAAAATTGTTACAACCCCGTACTTTTACATAAAAAAGGGAATTCAAGTGTCACCTAGTTTCTCATGCAGAAAGACCAAGATAAAATAAGAGGAAGAGATAAAGGTTGAAAGCAAATTTCAGTTCAGCAGTATGCAGGTCAGACCTTTGCACCAGTGTTAGCTCCCAGTTCAAATGACCCCAATTTCCCCCTTTTATTTCCTGCCACTGCGTGTTTCCTCCTTTACATATCATCAGAAAATTGATTTCCCTTAAGGGAAGGTGGCGTTTGACAGATTTCTCGTTTTCAGTTATTTGTTCACTTTTGTAAACTGAAGAAAAAACTGATGTTTGGTAGACAGTTTTGGTTTTTTCCCCTTCCGTCAGCTTTTTAAACTAGTTGTCATTTTAAGCTTGTTATCGAAAAGTCCATTTTGCAGTTTTGGGTTTTTAGTTTTGGTTTTTGTCTTGAGATCCGACCTTCATACTTCATTAGAAGCAAACATGAGCCATATTTTAACAAACCCCCACAACAGGCAGAGACCACCACTACCACCAGGCCTGGAATCACGTTGCCACCATGGCCACCACCCCCCCCCCCCAACAACTAAAAAAACCACCACCACACATATCACCGCCATGCATTTCTCCTGTCTACCTCCACCACCGTCAATTTCACCTCCAACCCCCACCCCCATTGCGCACACATCCATTAGCACCATACATGTAATCACGTCACCACCGCCCCCACCTCCAACGCCCGATCAAACACCCGCCTACGGACCATTAGCACCACCACCACCAACCCACGTCCACATCAATGTACAGCTAATCTAAACCCACCGCCGCGACATAGTTGCCGCCCACAAATCTGTGGGCAACCCGTCAAATTCCTATGCCCAGCGCCGCCACCACAATCAGATTTATGGGTTGTAAGGGTCTCTGACGACCTCATTCACAAGAAGGATAAAACTCCAATAGAGTCACGCTGTCGTCGAGGCTCGATAAAGAATCAGCAGTGGGTCAATTCATGGTGGTGGCAGCCGGCGGCAGTGTTGTGAGTTCGATGGAGGTGGTGGTGGTTAGGAGGTGTTCTGTTGAAGACATTTAGAGTTGAAGTAGAAGCAGAAATGTTATGACCAAAAAATGCTAAAACGAAATAATAAAGGAGAAAACTCTCAAAGAAACACTAGGTTTTTGGAATAAATAGAAGGGGGCTAGCCCATTGCGCATAGTTCCTGTGAATGCAAGTCTATGGACAGGAGGTGTAACGCCAATGCTGAGTGCTCATTTCTGTCTTTCAAACTCATGACCTCCAGGTCATAATAGAGCAACCTTGAGGTAGAGCTATGAAGATGATTATCATTCCAGTCTGATTCTACTACAAAAAAATTGAAAAAGACTCTTCAGCCTTTAACACTTAAAACAACTTACACTCCAGGGCTCCAATGACATCCATGATCAATTCATCCCCAAAAATCTTCTCAAAGACCTGAGGACTATTTAGTAAAACTGCAAGTAAGCAGACATAGATTAATAAATTAAGAGAATATACACAAGTTTAGCACATGCTCGATCAAACACCAAAAGGCAGTCAAAGTTAGAGAACTAACTGATCCCTCTGACTATCTTGAATATCATGTGAAGACCATCAACGTTTTCCAAATCTTCACAGATTCTAAACAGGTCCATCAGCTTCCGGAAAAAACCTTGCTGCACGAATAATAAATTTACTAGTTAAAACATGACACATTCTTTACTATGACAATAGACAGAGTTTAGACATATGAACATCAGAAATTAAGTGGTCATTGTCATGTAAATGCACAATTTAGAAACTGTTTTCTACGATGGATGATGCGCTCTAAAAAACAACTATGAGGAAAGCACCTCTTACAAGGTGGAGCATTTGTTTACTCTGGCCAATCAGTATACTACAATGAGTTTCAGGATAAAATCATGTGTATAAGACAGACAAGTTTAATCTGCAGAAAATTCAAAGAGATGGCAGAGCTGTACATCGTGTAATATGAGTTCCGTAACGCGCAACTGCTCACCAATGCCACTCTCAACCACGGTCTGCAAACCCAAATAGAATGATTAGTGATAAACAACATAAACAACATTTTTCTGTGCATACCTAGAGATGAAGGTATAATAAAATTCCTCATATGTTGAAACAAGATTGAGGTCTGGGTCTGGGATTCCAAAGGTCAACAACACAGGGAAGTACATAAAAGTAACAAGTTTTCTTTAACAGAAAACAAATATGAGGCCCAATGTTAGGAAAGGAGGGACCATATATATGGCATTCCATGATCCCTTAGAAAGTTGCAAGTCTCCATGACATGCATAAATTTCCCAAGAACTTCAAAGCTGATATTATCATATTCACGACGAGTGGGACTACACGTTATAATAAATATGTCATAGACTAGAAATGAAGGACAAAATAATGTCATAAGAAAATAGAAACAAAACAAAAAGGAGAAAAAGTCTATTTATATTTCCTCAATATATAATTGAGAAGTATGAAACCATTTGGAATTCCTGGATGGCAACCAAGGTAAAGAAGGGGCCATGCCCTTGGAGCCTTTGGTATTTTATTGCCACAGATCTGGCTACAACTGAATGCCTCTCGTCTAGTCGAACATAACCTCAGCAGCTATAAGAATTCAGCATAAATATCAGATATGCAGCACTTGTAAGTATATTTTCCCCATTCGACACTTGATTCTGCTTTTGAAAATTTCCTTAAAAAGTGAAGTGGACAGAAGAAGGTGCATACTATGCAACCCTGGGAAACAGAAAGGGAATATCACTTTCCTGTGACCGCATGAATTAATACTCCCTTTCTGTTTTGCAGAGCTGGTGCACCTTCTTCTGTTCACTTCACTTTTAAGGAAATTATCAAAATCAGAATCAAGTGTTGAATGGGAACAAATGGTATCTGAAGGTTAACCTTCCTCATCCTCCCCCTTTGATCTTACTTTATTTTCCTCAGGCGTACTTTCTTTCGCTTTACTACAGACCTCAAGATGAACCCAGTGAGAGTTTATTTTGGCCCACTCTAGAACAGGGTGAGATAATCTGGCACATGGATTCTTGGCATGAACCAGGTGACTATATTAGGTTTTTGTGATTCGATAATCAGAGGTGTGTCTACTCAGGATTTTCATGCAGATATAAGGACTTCTTTGAAGGTTCATGCGTGTGGATAGACATCCTTGGGAACGGGGCACATGCACACGAGTTAACTCCACAACCACCTTTAGCCTTCACCGCTTAAGAAACTTAAAGACTTTTTAGTAACCCCATTAAGTGCTCCAAACTGAAAACATTAAGGATTTCTCGGTTATGTGCTACTAATAACGTGATATAACTACCCTAAGAATTTGAATAATCATTTTATGACCAAACAAGCTCACTCAATAATGCACTGACCAATATACTACAAATAGTAGTTCTCTTCTCCTCCTGATGGCCTAATTAATAATTCCAAGCACCTCCTCCTAACTGCACGAAAAATCTTTCCTTTAAAACAGTTTGAACACGGGTACTACTCTCAACTCAAACTAATCAATCAGATCCTCCTACAGATCCTCTTATCGATACTAACTGTTCAGGCGGCCCCTAATGTCTCAAAGGTTTTCTCAATCATCAAACACAACAAGCGTTAAGTGCAAAACCTAACTGCCAATTATCGTGTAATACCTCAAACTCACAAAGAAAACAAATTATTAGTAACAATTTGCCCACTTACATCCATTGGCAAAGATATAGCACGAATTACGAACACATATGAAAACCAAAAGAGGAAATTAACAAGTATCAACAGAACAAAAATCGGAATACAATAAAGGTCAAGGAAAAACATAGCAGGCAATACCGTAAAGGAATTATGAAATACAGGAGGAAAAAATAGGGCCTCAGTGTGAACCTTAAGTAATAAGGGAAGTGTTGATAGCTCAACTGCAGGCAACTCCCTCAACTCACTGTTGACACTATGATACGTCTCATCTGAATAAATAACAATACACAGCATCATGTACAATAAAAGTTTCAGCACAGCAGTACTTTACTTGCAACAAAAGACGTGAAACGAGTAATGGTGAATCACTCCCAACTCATATCAGTAAAGGTCCTAAAAGTATCACTAATAGGTACTACAAAATAGTATATAACATTTTGGAGTGCAAATGACCGAAAGCGAACAGCAATTCAAGTAGGAAAGGACGACATTTCAGACTTCCAGGCAGAATTTTGAACAAAATATTCAACCAATTTCATGTCCGGAGTGGACCAAAGTAGTATATGGATCAAGGGATGTTTGATTGGCAAAGAAGACCTAAAGCCAGTTTCTCAAGAAGAAAACACACACTTGCCCAACTTTGGGTTGACAGTGCAAACATAACTTTTGCGAATCAGAATCCTAAATTTTTCTTCTGAAAAGATATATTTAGAATCTTTATGTTGTACACGTGTTAATTGCAAATCAAGACCCTAATTTTGCTCATCAACAATCGAGCCACGGTCATAATATATGGCACAAAAATTGAGACAGACACATACACAGAGAGACACACAGGCAAAGCATTATACCATAGTGATGCTGTTATATGACCCACTGACGTGATCAATGGTCTACTTTGGAAGATGCTTGCCGTCACGAGAACAATGTTAATCCAAGTCCAGTGTGAAGCAATTTCTCCAATACGATTATATGCAAAGTCAATTGATTTAATTTATCCAGTAACCATTATAAACTCATATTACATAAACTGTAGACTGTAGACTGTAGTTACTGTTTTATCTTTCTTATAATTACTGCATAAACAAAAACGTATATAGTCGATTGGGATACTTGTTCAGAAAATACTTGTAAAAAGCCTTCTGATGGCAACAGCCAGCATAGCCGTAGGAACATTGCCCAACTTGTGGTAGACATCCACATAGCAAATGCTTGTACAATAAGTGGTCGCGTTGCTCTAAACATCCGCACATCCGCCGCATGCCTTAACTACAAGCAGAATTTATTGGACACTACAAATTCGGTGGCATATGTAATGACCAGCATTTTTTCTAAGAAGTGCAACCTTGTACTTACTTGAGCATTTTATGCTTATAACTTGTCGTCTGTCGGGACAATTCGTGCTTCTTGTGAGTTTGGATGAGTTCTTTAATTGACACCACGTGCTACTTAGAATTGTCGTGCTTGTTAGATATTCATGCCATTGTGGCACCTCGTGTTTGTTTGTGACTCAGTGTTGATCAGTTCTTTGATCGGCACCTTGTGTTGTTTTACATCGTCGTGCTTGTTACATGTTAACCTACCATCGTGAAACCTTGTGCTTATATCAAGCCTTGTCATACTTGCCAAGTGGCTTATTCTTGTCTAGCCATGTCGCACTTTCTTCAAGCTCGTGCTTCTTTCTAAATTTCTATAAATAGCCCTCTGAATCTCTTTTCAAATCATTTCAAGTCATCTTTGACTTTCATAGAGACAGAGGATGACCATGAGACACAGTTGGCTGTGACCTAGAATGAGAGCGAAAGTGAGAAGGTTATTTGTGAGTTGAGTAATTTGAATGGATGTGTGGAAGGAGAAATACTTAGATGGTCATTAAGACACGGGGAAGAGGACCATTGGGGAATATGCCTAGTGATTTGGCCTTTGGAGGGAAGGGAAGTTATCATAACATTATTCCTTAATCCTTACACTCACGCCACAGCTGAAAGGACGGTTGAAGCTGGTTTAACGCAGGATGGTGCAACATAACAATCAGATACTGCTCATCCGAGATGTCATGCTGATAAGCGATTTTTACACCACGTGATATTTTCTTAATGTTAGTATACTCTTTAATACTGATCTATTTGAACTGTTACTCTTTAATATTGCTAAAAGTTATATTACTGAACACTTTACTTGATTGTGAGACGTGGCTTAAGTGCTTGTGACAATGACAATATCCCAGTTATTTGTCAACGTGCAACATTTTGTTACTGCCTGTATAAAGCTCGGCTTAGCGGATCCTAGTGTACATACAATGACAGGTATTGGATTACTTAGCAAATATTGTTTTCCTGTGAAGTGTGGTTTATTCCACTTTGTGGTGCTATAATTATTCAACCTACTAGTCTTCCCAGCTAGCAACACGTTGCAACGAGCGGGATTAAAGTCAGATTGCTAGAAGACTATTTTATTTTTTAGCAAAGCATATCAGTTTTAAGGTAATTGTAGTATCTTTCGGCAGTTATAAACTATATACATTAGGAGAGTTCTTATTTGTTACTCAGATCTGTAGTAGATTGGAAGGCACATGAGAGAGAGAGAGAGAGAGAGAGATCAACTTTGTAGTAGAGGCGGCGAGGGGGGCCATTGTTTGAGCTAGGGATCAACTTTAACGACAATTGCATGGCCTTGAGGTACCTTTTCATGCCTGCCTTAGACTCTAAATTAAATCTGAGGGGGGGTGAGGGGGATAGAGAGAATCCCAAAAAGGTCGGGTAAAACCAACGAGCACTAAAAGTTCTTTTTGAAGAGACCCAAACTTGCCTTTCTCTAAAGTAGGCGATTACGAGGAAATAGGTCTACCATGTACATGAAAAAGGAATTTAAGTACTCACTGCTTATAGAATTAAAATGTAGATTCCGTTGCACACCACAGATGTGATCCCTACATAGAAATGTATGTATCACTTATTAAAGAAAAAGGAATTGAGAAAATTTTGAAAGTAAATACGAAAAGGTAGTGAAAATTGCTAACCATATATAAGAGCACCCTGTAGGCTCCTGAAAGCTAAGAGCTAGTTCAGTTGAATACTCTGGATCCCGCCATGAAATTATAGTATCTGCAACAGTACATTTTAGCCAATAACTTTAAAAAAGAGACGGGAAGTCGACTAGACAAATGTGAAATCCAAATATACCTTCTTGCTTTCTGTATATATCATCTGAGCTAATACGGTGCAAAAGTAAGGTTTCATTGTCTTCCTCATCAATTACGAACAAACCAAATTCTTCTGATCTCTGTGTAATTACATTTAGTCGATCAAATGCCAGCAAACTCTTACCCAATTATGTATGATAACAATCTTTGAATCAACAAATCTAAATGCGTGAGCATAATATGTAAAAGGATTAACCCTAGCCACATAAGTGTCGTACCTCCAAATAATCAACATTGACATGCCCAGTTCCTTGGTCATCCCACTTCCCATCATCATTCAAACGATAAACCTTCACACGCTGATGTAATTACATGACAAAAGGGTAAGAATGCACTTTGCTGTCCATCAATACCATAGAAGATGAAGAAATAGAGCCAAAGATGAAAAGCAACTGTACATTCCAGCAATTTCCAGTTAATATGTACAAAATCCACAAATGGATAGGATTGTGGAATCTAAAAATTAACTAGTGGGTACATACTGAACAGACATCCATCAGAGACTCTAAAACAAAAAGAGTTCTTCTAGAGTTACCATTAACTAGAGTTACCTCTTAGTTAATGGCCCCTCCCTACCTAACTCTTTGTGCATGTGTAATAAATATGCCAAGAGAATAAAGTAACACATAAGAATCCTAGAGAAAAAACACCCACAAAAGACCAGACTTCTCGACTGAGTCGCCACCAGACTTCTCGACTGAGTCACCACAAGAGACCAAAAGGCCAGACCCAGATTTAAAAGGGGCAGCAGTCAGAGGATCAAACTTGCAAAGCTCTCCCAGTTCGTGCTTGAGTTTGGAGGCAATCTATCTTAACCAATCAAGCCATCCTAATCAGCTAGCGCATGAAACAAGCGCAACACTTCTCCATAGAGAAACCTAATCAATTTCACCAATGCAAGAGACCAAAATGTCACAATTCAAAAACATATTAGAAACCCATCGCGACCATCATAGCAAGACTCGACCCCACAGGCAACCAATACTGAATAAAGACTATAACACTGGTGTGCTTCTCCTGGCTTTGACAACCACTCCGACTAAAAAAGGTAGCCCTGATCAATGCCAAGGGATGCATGACGGTTACTATCCATGTATTGCTCTCCTCTCTCAAAGCCATTAACACCCAGTCCACCGACCCAACGCCATCAAACAGCAGCTTCACTCGAACTGGTAATCTAAACCAGAAGTAATCATCATGCAAGCCTTTGTCCCAAACTAGTTGAGGTCGGCTACGCAATCCTTTTCGTCCACTCCCCATTATGAAAACCCGTATTCTGTTATAAATTCCTAGAAATCAAGTCTTCTCACACTACCTCTCCAGTGAATCAGAAGTGGGCCAACAAAAGGAAGCTACACGACAAGCAAAACCACTGACCCACAAAGTCGAGCCGCCTCACAAGCAACAGAAGTAACTTCTTCATGAACTTTGGAAACCCATATAACTCTGCAATGGAGAGAAGGACCCAACAATTCTCTATATGGATATAACTTGGGTTGAGCAAACCGTGCCGACCCATGATAATATGGGTATAGGCTCGCCTTTACAAAGACCATGGTGGGCATGGTATTTAAGGGCCCTCCCACCCAGCGGGAAACCCAACCCTTCCAAGTTTTCTATAATGTTATTTATGTATACCAATTGAATGTGTTTAAGGCATGTGAGTGTGTGTGTCTTTTTTAAAAATCATCTCGCCATCCATCACATAAATACAATATAATCTACAACCTCTGAAGCCCTAAAACTAATCGAATAATACTTTTCTTGTCCTTTCTCAGCTCTCAGTTCTCACCTCGCACCTACGTAGCTACACGACTGAAAGGTAGACTATCTAACTTCCATGCCTCACGTTCTCTCAGCCCCATTAAAAAAAAGCATCTCCTTATCCAGATTTGTCTTTTCAACTTAACATTGTAACACAGGCACGCATAAACACCGTGTCGAGCTTTCACACAAGTTGGAAATCAATCACTAAGCCACTTGGATTAGATTCTCCGTGTTACGTTGGCCGCAGTGGCAGGTAGATTGACAGTGGTGGTGGGTCTTTTGGGAGGTCAATAGGCAAGAGGAGGATGGGAAGAAAGAGATAGAGAGGCATACAAATTGTGGTGGTGAATAGGTGGTGGTGGGTTCTATGGCGGTAGTCTGTCGATCGTTGGTGATGGGTAGTCGCTAGTGATTGGTTCACTGCTTTCTATTATGATGAAAGCTTGTCAGTAGACTTGGATTGTAAATGATATGCTTAAAAAATAACATAAGCAAAAACTAATTCGCAGCATGGATAGCAACCCATGAGTAACATGCGTCCAGCTCGCATCCATCAAAATTTTTACGAGCTCGGCTTGGACAAATATTATCCAGCCCGTAGATGGGCAGGGCGAGGCTGGGGCACGAGTTTTTTGAGATGGACTAAGCACGGTCTTACCATTGGGCCCGTCTAAACCGCCTAAGTCGCAGCCTTTATTCTGTACCAACCTCTTCTCCTTCTCCTTCCCCACTTTATTTGCCATCTCCTCAGAAAAGCACTCTCAGCCTCATCCCTAGCCAACTTTATCGTGGAAATTAGACTTGGCAAAAAAAGAACCGGACCCACAGGTCGATCTGTAACGGCCAAAAAACCCGGGTACGGGTACCTATTTTCCGTGAAAAACAGATCCGTACCCGAACCGACCCGTAATTTTTGGGTCGGCCCGGGTGGATGCGGTTTACCCGGGCTACCCGTTTTTCCCCGATAAAAAGTGCTAGGGTTTTCATTTCATTATTCTCATCAATTCTCATCTTCTTATCTGTGTGGCCGCCCTCTCTCTCTCGGCCTTTGAACCCACTACACGCCGCCGCTCTCTACCACCCACGACGCCGTTCTCTGTCACCCACGACTCCTCTTTCACACCCACATCTTTCTCTCTCATCCACCAGTCAGACCTGCAACGACCACTCTACTCCACGTGATCTCAACGGCGTCCCATTGTCCCTCTCAAGCTCCACCGCCAGATCCGCCGCAACTCTGCCTCATCGACGCCGGTTTATCTCTGATCAGCTTCGACGCCATGACCGAAGTGTCCATCGGCGAAGATACCCACTACGATGCCTTCATCATGCTGTTGGATCTGCTGAGGAGTAAAAATTGCTTACAAAATAATTTTTTTTTCAGATCTAATTGTAAAATTTGTGTTAATTTTTTGTATGTAATAATTATGTTAGTATCTCAGTCATAGGAACTAATTTATAAGTGATTTTCTGGTATTTTTATTAAGATAGTGATCTTGTTGTGTTAGGAAATTTGGGAGTTGAGATAATTGTGTTGGAATTTTTGTGGTAACCAAATAGAAGGAAAAAAGTATTCTGACAAAAATGTGTTAATAAAAAAAATCATAAATTTAATAACTTACCCGCGGGTAATACCCTACCCGCAAGGGTAGGATACGGTTCCAAGAAAATCCTACCCGGAAAAATCCGAGTAAATCATACCCGACCCGTTTTTACCCGTACCCGATCGGATTTTACCCGAATCCGACGGGTATACCCGTTTGCCAGGTCTAGTGGAAATAGAAAAGGGTCAATGACAAAAACGCATGCGAAAACTCCTCAATCAAAGTGAAACGTTACATCAAGCATCAGACAGTCCCCCCCCCCACCCCCACCACCACCAGTGAGAGAGGAAAAAAGGGCAGAAGTCTATAGTTGGTGAAAATATTAATAACCAGATTGCAACTAGCTCCCTTGCATCCTCAGCCACCCTACTTGGCACTCAAAAGTTCCGTATGGAAGTGACCCTATTCATTATACTCCATGAGGTTCACTTATAAAACCTTCTATCTGAGTAATCTAGTAACCTAAAGCCTCAATTATCACTTTCCCCAGTATTCTCCATATGCCAAATGCATCAACTTCAAAAATATAAGCGATGCGTTACCAATAAAGCATTACAACTGAGCTTTCTGCCCATGAATAAGTGTTGCTCTCGGGCAGAGGATACAAAACAAAAACCTCTCAGAATCAAATGCAGAAAAAAGAATCATACAACTTGGAGGTTGGGAAATTAAGACGACAATAGTATCCATACTACCTGTCACACAGGTGGATAACAATAAAGTAATGAAAAAGCATTATTAATGCCAAGGTCACTCAATCCTTCTAAAGCGGGTGACTCTCCCGCACTCGGTCCCTCTCTTGCTCTAAGCTCTCAAACACTTCCAATTAAACGGGGAATTCACTTTACCCATTCTCATGCTCTCCCTCCTCCTCAAAAAACTGATTATTTTAGCAAAAATACACTTGGCAATACGTAATTACATAAGCTCTGCCAACATATAACCTAGACCAGTTATCCCTAACATACAAGAACCCAGAGTTGCTATAATCAAAAGCTGATAGACTGGAGCATGAAAACATAACAACTTAATTGAGACGACACTGAGCTCAAAGCTACAAATCACAAGCAATAACAAAGTGTCCAAACGAAGCACTCTAATTCCGGGACCAAAAGCAACCAGCTTCGTGCGACAGCCAAAAAGAAACTTGCCTGCATAGAATTGTTCGCGGCAGTAGGCGACTTCTCCGGCGCGCCCATCGGAACTGAAATCCCGACTATAAATCCGGCAGGAAGGGAGCTGAAGGGGCAATTTGGAGATTACACGAAGCCTTTGAGGGAAGAGGATAGAGATATGGGACGGAATTGGATAGTGGGGGTGTATGGGGGGATCAATGGAAAACCCTAACCGCCATTGACGTAACAGCGAACCTTCTTGCGCTGCTTCGCTCTTTTCTCTCTCTCTTCGCGCTCGCTCTCTCTCTCTCTCTCTCTCTCTCTCCCCGTTGCTTTTAGTGCTTGTGCCCGGCCTTAGAAAATCGGAAGTAGTAGCTTATGGAATGTCGGTAATGCCCATGTTGTTTGTGTTGAAGTACGATTCATGCCACTGGCTATGCCGCCTTTAGGCTTCTATGGAAATCAGCAATCCAATCACAATCTAGGGAATCATGATTAGATTTTGGGCGAAGCTGATTTGCGATTTTCATGTATTTTTTCAAAAAATTGTTTGTCACTGAGTCTGAAACATTGTTGATGTGCTAATTTACCATTAAATACACGTGACAAAAATATATTTAAATAAGTTTTAGAGGAATACTTTGATAGCACCGTGTAAGTTTCACGTATGCAGTACTAGTCACATAACTTAAGCGGGAAATTCTAAGAAAATTGTAGTGTGGTGTGTCACGAGGGAAATGTCAGGTGTGGGGTCCGTGCCGAGCAGTCCCGCGCCCCAATGCATGTAGCGAGCCATTCACGGTGATTTCACCATCCTTTCACCCCTTGATTATTGATCGCGCGCTGATTGATTAAGATTGATTGAGGTGTAGCACTAAGGACATGTAACCAAATGCAATAAATGCGCTCTCTTGTTATTCATAATTTTGAGATATTGAAACGTTGTTAATTTATTCAATTTACACGTAAGCTTTTGTTTGTTGATATGTTGTCAAAAAGCACGAATTAACTATAATCTGTAATTTTACAAAGCTTATAATATACTTCTAAATTTTATAGAACGAGCTTGTTACGCTTGCTTATAACTTGGTTTACTTATAACTTCCTCCCGTGCATACGGTTCGAGACCATAAGGTAAACACGAGGCTTTTTTAATCAATATTTTTTTATGCTTTTTATATATTTTCATTCTCATTCATTGCTTGATTAACTTACGCACTGATTGTAAAAAGTTTATTGGTGCTTCTTCTGGCATTTAAATTTATCATATGATTAATACAATGTGTACATATATATCTACATATATATATATATATGTGCATATATTTTCTCTTATAGTTGATCATTTGATATCTTGCATGAAGGTCTAATCCCTAATGACCATAGGTACCCGATGACTTTCGGTGAAAGTGCTCTATAATAATTATTCAAATTGGTCGCTGATTATGACAAATAATGGCACTATACATATGCTTCCAAGTAGACTTTGACCTCTTGCTAGACCGTGTTAGTGTGTAGGCTTACGAACACGAGCCATGCGATGCTAAGTAGACAGAAAAAACACAAGCATTGGTGTTAAATTTTGTCCAACAACCTTGTTATTTAGTTGATGTTTCTTCTGAATTAAAAAAGACTGCGTGTTTCGTTAATTGGATATGTATGCCATTCTCGAATCTATATATATGACATAATTTATATGTAGAATGATGTCTACACAAGAAAAGACAAAATGTGATGCATTTAATAAAATTAACTATGTTCACGACCTTAGAGGAATTTGGGAAAATCATATAGTAGGTTATAATATGAGACGGTTTATCTTGATCATGAAAGTGAAGACTTCAAGTTATGTACTAATGTCTTTTGTAATGCGTTCAACGTGATCACCGTCAATAACATTTTACTACGTTACGGTTTAATAAGACATTTTTCATAATGACGTACGAAATCATTTTTTAGACAATGATGAACTCGAATTAAAAATATACATTAATTTGACATTACAATGAGTGCAGTAATTTTACAGTGATCAATACATCCGCTACCCTGTATTAAGGATGTTGAGAATATTATCCATTATCCATTGTCGTGAAGTTATATGTTTTATCATGATAACACGATATTTCCTTTAAGTCTTATTCATCGTTGACCGCAAAAAACTTTACAAGATCTTTTCATGATGTATGTTGCTAGAACATTGATTTAATTCACAACTAATATCACTTACGTTTTTTAGTTTAGGGATAAATTAACAGTCGAGTAGTTTTATGTTAACATCATTTATGTCCGTTGGCAGATGAAATAGATACTGTGTTAAAAATTTTACAAGGAAAGACGTGATTGCCCTCCCATCCTTTAATTTTCATTATCTTTTACCATTCATAAATCATCGCCCATATATCTCTCTGTCCCCTTTTAACTCTAGCCACCACCGCAACACCACCAACCGTAATAGACCACCCCAGCACATCCACAACTGACCCATCACAACCACCGTACTTTATAGTCAAGCCAATTTGCACCAAAATTTCATTAAGAGGGTGTTTGAGATTGATTATGTGATAGTCAGACCTTATTTAATATAAATTAAATCAGGTTTGTGCGTGTTTGACAAAAGAGATTTAATTCATTTCTAAAAGTTAAAAACTGATTTAATCCATAATCCTCAAAAGTGAGAATTTTGAACTGATCATTTTTTCATAATCAGGTCTGACCTTCTAATTTACCATCATATCCCCATATTTTTTTTACAAAAATACCTCTCATACCCCTTAATTAATTAGATAGTTTCGGGAGTTTATCTCTTCTCCTATTGCTACTCTTCTCCTACGGCTAAAACACAGTCACCTTTTCTCCACACCATTCTTGTAAGTTTTATATCTTCTTATCTTGTAATCGTTTATTCTATTTCATTGCAAATAGCTGACTCTTACTGTACTGTAATTGTCATGTTTACCTGATTCCAAAATTCTGTTTAATAAACTAATAATTACTAGCCTCATCTATGGTCATTTTGTCGTACTGAAACTGATTCAAGTACTTTTTATAAATTTAATATAGTTTACAACTACTTTTATCAAATAGTAAACTGATTCTGATTAAATCAGATTTTAAAAACTGATTAAGATTTAAATTGAGTATACTTTTTTTAATTAAATCCCAACTGGCTCTAAATCTGCCCTCTCAACCCCAACACCACAACGCCACCTCCAGTGCACACACTCACCTACGAACCGGTATAGTGCACACACACAAAGAAATAGTTATACACAGATTCACATACACGCATGCCCGCAGTCTTAGCTGCCATTAATAGTGGGACGAGGACTCACTAGTGACGACACCACTATCAATAGGGCTACAACTTGGACTGGATAACTCGTGGATAACTAGTGCCACTCCGTACGAATATAGGCATTAGCTTGATTTTATGTATATTTAGATTACGTATGTTTTTATCTTTTATCTTTAGCCACGTAAGTTTTTAATGAAAATAATATTCTACCTCTATTGCTAAAATTCGTACCGATTCGTTTATTGTCAAATCGTCCACATTATTCCTCTTATGTGGTAAATTACTAAGCAAATGTGAGGCTGTGGAAAACTAATAAGCACGTGCGCGAAAGGAGGTTTATCCGTCTCTCGCGCTTAGTTGGCTCCGTCTGTCTCTAAACGGACTCGTCGAGGCCTCCCATGAGTCCCACCGAACCTCCTCCCTACTAAACTTTCCCACCCTTCAAACGATCTCCGCTCCTCTCAACTGCAAAAAATGCACTCTTTCTCGTTCTCGACGGCCATAATCGCCGGGCCTAACCACCACACGTCAGGCCTCTCTCCGCCGAGCCTCCGGTTTTGCGGCCTCCGAAGAGCGACTCTCCGGTTTTCTCGGGCTGGCCGGTCCGAGCCTCGAAGAGGCTCTCTATCGAGTAAACTTCACTTCAAGAAGCTGTCGGCTTCCTTGTCCGACAACGGAAGTGCGGCGAAGGCCTTCGATTACGATCTCGTCATAATCGGAGCCGGCGTCGGTGGCCACGGAGCCGCATTGCATGCCGTCGAGAAGGTACACAAGCTCTTGATAGATTCTACTGGCGTGAATTCAGTATCTGTGAGCTCTGTAATTGGTAGACACGCTGGTGAGTAGATCACGATGCGTGAACCGTCAGCTGATCGGCTTGGTAATGACCATATTAGTTGAGATTATCCGTGGCCTTTGCCTCGTTTTCGGCAATATTTGCTTAATTCTCTCTCGAGCCAGCAAATCGAAAAAAAATTAAGCGTTCTGAGCATGTTTTAGCTGGAAGTTTGGTGATATTGCACGCTTAAGTTTGACGGAGATGGTGCGAACTTTGTACTTGTGAGCTTTAGTGCGAGCCAAAAAATTAAGCTCCAGTGAGAATATTTTAGCTGGACATTGGTGATATCTAGTGCTTTAGTTGATAATAATAATAATAACTAGTAACTTGACAATGCTGCATGAATTGTGGCTAATCAGCTTGATGATAGCGGCATTACTTAAGATTATCCACGTCGCTAATATTCGCTTAATTGTGCTTTCGAGGAAATTATCTTGAAGACATTAAGCGCGTGAGGTTGTTCTTAGCTGGAAGTTGGTGATATCACACGCTCAAGTTCGACGGAGTTGGTGTGAACTTTTCACTCGTGAGCTCTACTTTAAACTGGAACTGACATTTAGCTGTGGTTTAGGTGCTTGTGCTGGTTTAGTAACTAATATAAGCTTATAATGATGCACGAATCATCTCTAGTCCGCGTGATAATGACTGTATTAGCCGAGGTTGTCCGTGGCACTTGCCTTGTTTTGGCTGATGTTCGCATAGTTTCCTGGAGAGCGACTGAAATTCAAAAAACCTAAGCTTACACGAGGTTGTTTAAGCTGGAGGTTGGTGATATTAGGTGCTTAAGTTTGATGGAGTTGGTTTAAACTTTGTACTTCTGAGCTCTAGTTAAAGCTGGAATGAAAGTTTAACTGTTCGATTAGGTGCCTGTGTTGGTATAATGACTAATAAGTTGATAATGCTGCACGAATCATCGCTAGTCCGCGTGATAATGACTGTATTAGCCGAGGTTGTCCGTGGCACTTGCCTTGTTTTGGCTGATGTTCTCATAGTTTCCTGGCGAGCGACTGAAATTCAAAAAACCTAAGCTTACACGAGGTTGTTTAAGCTGGAGGTTGGTGATATCAGGTGCTTAAGTTTGATGGAGTTGGTTTAAACTTTGTACTTGTGAGCTCTAGTTAAAGCTGGAATGAAAGTTTAACTGTTCGATTAGGTGCCTGTGTTGGTATAATGACTAATAAGTTGATAATGCTGCATGAATTGTCGCTTATTGTCCATGGCGTTCGCACCTCGCTAGATATTCGCTTAGTTTGCTCTCCAGCAAATGAAATTTGAAAAAGTGCTCGCAAGGTTGTTTTAGCTGGAAATTGGTGATACAATGCACTTTAAGTTTGACGCAGTTGCTTTTGGATTTTGTGTAGGAAATGTAGCGTCTCTCTGCTAGATATGGGTTTAACATATATTGCAGCTGTCTGTGCTGGTTAATTATATTAATTCATACCAGTCGTATGGTTATTAATTTTCTAGGTGTTTTAAAACAGAATTTCGGTACCTATTGTCTGCATCTACATATATAAACAAGCACCTGTTCTTCTATTGCTATATGAAGTTATTTAATGTACAGTTTGAAAGGATTCAAGAAAGGAGGAAAGGCAAAAGAGACTATGATGCTTTGTCTGGACAGCATCTTCATTGTTTTTCACTTTTGCATTTTCCGACACATGTTTTTTGTTTTATAATTGTCAAATTTGGATGATTCCCCCCCCCCCCCCCGCTAGAAATTACTCCAAATTTCTTCGCACACATACTATGCACCCTTGTTTATGTTGACTCTATTTTCTTAGGCAATAAAATGTATTGAAAAATGGCATCCAAAGAACATTATGTATATTTTTTTTTGTCTTTAATATAGCATCTAGTTAAATTTTATTGTTTTGTGGAGCATTTGATATCCAAACAAGGTTGTACAATATTTCTTCTATTTTAAAACGGAACTATTATATTTGGCTTCACATAATACATATGGCGGAAGTAAGTTACTAAACCAAAGGAAACATTTGCAAGTAATTCATACTCGTGTTATTGAAAAAACATGCCTTTACTCTCGTGTTCTTCAGGTATTAGCACAGTGCATGCTATTTAGTGTTTACCTGTTCCTTACACGTGGAATGATCAACATAGTGCGTGGATCTGTCCAATTCCTTAGATTAACCACTTTTGCTTGTCCTTATGTTATCGTTAGTCGTTTTCTAAGTGTTCAAAGAATTTCAAAGATCAATAACTGCAGGGTCTCAAAACTGCTATTATCGAGGGAGATGTGATAGGTGGAACATGTGTAAACAGAGGTTGTGTTCCTTCTAAAGCTCTTCTTGCTGTGAGCGGTCGGATGCGTGAACTTCAGAACGAGCACCATTTGAAAGCATTGGGGCTGCAGGTAAAGAGGGTTACTCTATAGCATCAATATCAGAAGCATACGCTGTTACAAAGAAGAGTGTTCTGTTTTCAGCAGTGAATATGAGATAAAACTAATGACATCTGTATAAACAATTGCAGTACTATTTTTTTTTTCTTTTTAATCTTGGAAGATGTAGTGTGGTGGTTTTGGGTGTCACCACTTAGAAAAGTGTTACCACACCATCTACCTCAATTACAAACAAGTGATACTGTCACTGCAAACTTGGATCAAGATCCTCTGTTGTACAGCAGACGCACTGTACCCACAAAACGTCGCTAAATGTTTTTTAGCGACAAAAAACTGTCACTATAAATTTTAGTAACAGTGACAAAACACTTTGAATGACAATCTTTTGTCGCTAAATACTGTACAGCACCTCTGCTGTACAGCAGAGGATCTTGATCCTGCAAACTTTGCAATATACAATCCATCAGACCAAATTGTTGATATTAGACTCTCAGATAATGTTTCTAATTCATTTTGCCTTTTAACTATTCAAATTCTCTAGGATTGAATTATTTACACCTTATCCATAATTTCACTCAGACGGTGTGCAATATTACTGTAATATCTAATGATTCTCAACGCCATCTAACTTATATGTGCTGTTTTGTCCCTTCCTTAGAACTTTTTTTTGGTAATAACTGGTGTTATAGGTTTCAGCTGCTGGATATGACAGGCAGGGAGTAGCGGACCATGCAAATAATCTTGCTTTGAAAATTCGTAATAATTTGACCAATTCAATGAAGGCTATTGGTGTGGACATATTGATAGGTGTGGGTACAATACTGGTAAGCCTTACATTTAGCTTCAAAGTTCAGTAAGTGGAGTGTTGTACTTGCTTTTTCGGTTAATAATATAGCTAAATGTTTTAGAATGATTCGAATATCTTGATTGGTTATGCTGATTGGAGGCTTAACGGATGTACTTGGAAGATGGAAAGTTAGATGTACAGGAAAGGGAAAGTTGGAGTAACCTGAGTTACTCATTATAATTGGGATTACAAAAACTTAAAATATCACTCTGTTACAGAGTTTGAGATGGCATCTATGTTGCAATTTCAACAAAAGTTGCTCTCTCTCTCTCTCTCTCTCTCTCTCTCTCTCTCTCTATATATATATATATATATATATATATATATATATATATATATATATATATATATCTCTCTCCCTCCCCCTTTCCCTTACCATTCCTTAATATGTCAGTCTATTGTAAGTCCTAAAAATCCCAGTTCATTAAATAGATTAATTTAGCTCATTCTCTAATTATATTTGCTTAGCAAACCATGCTTAAAGTTAAGATTCTAACCATGTGAATTTTAGCCTATACGCGACTTTAAACTTATGGTTCTTGAGGTTCTCATTTAAAACTTCTATCTTGATTCTTTCAGGGTCCGCAGAAGGTGAAATATGGGAAAGTCGGTGCTTCTGACAATGTGATAACTGCAAAGAATATTATCATTGCTACCGGTTCTGTTCCTTTTATCCCCAGAGGCATTGAAGTCGATGGTGCAGATTCTTCTTTCACATCCTCTATCTCCTACTTTTACTCTTTATACAGAATTCAGTAATTAAAAGTGCTGATTATGTCAAAACATGCACATCTAGCATATCTTTTCCTTCTCTTTTTTTCCTTTAATTCTGTAGAATACTTTAAGTAATTTTAATTGAAGAAAAGCTAGCTGCCTAAGTTTGACAAGTCCACATGCAAGGGATAGAGCTGGACAGATGTTAGGCAATAAAAAAGGTGCAGGAAACCCCATTCCGTAATCATATAGGAAACTAGCATTGCATTCTTGTTATGGTCCTCATGGAAGAACAGACATCCTGCTTTTCTCCCTTTACAGACTTGTCACAAAGCATTCTTCTTATGGTTTTCATGAGTGAACAAAGATACCAGCTGTCTGCATTATCTACACATTATTGTGCAAAGTGATGTTTATCTGTCTTCATGATTCTTATTGCCAAGTATGGCTGCAGGAAAGACTGTAATAACTAGTGATCATGCTCTAAAGTTGGAGGTTGTTCCTGATTGGGTGGCTATTGTAGGAAGTGGTTATATTGGGCTTGAGTTCAGTGATGTGTATACAGCACTTGGTAGTGAGGTACTGGCTTTCTGTTCCTCTTCATCTTATTATTATTCTCAAACACAACCGAACTAAATGAAATTTGTAGAAGTTCGTTGTTCCCCTTCATCTTATTATTTGGGATATAGATCACTGAGATGAATATGAGTTCCATTTCAAGTTGAAATCAGTTACAAACTGTGCATGGAAGACTGATCAATATTGATCACTTATTTTGAATATAATTTGGAGATAATGTTTGAGATGCTAATTCAAAAAGTTTGACATTTATTGACAACCAAGAAAGTGGCCTCTTCCAATTGAAGTGAGATTCAAAACAGGTGCTGCATTCCCTTTTTCCCTTTCTACCCCTCCCTTAAGATGAAAAAGGAAGCAAAATATAATGGGGTCAATTGCATTCGGCACCCCCAAGTTTTCACGCTGTAGCTCTTTGCACCACAAAGTTATTTTTAACAATTTGCCACCCCAAACTTTCATGTGTTGCACCCAACACCCTCCGTCCAAATTCCAGACCAAAAATTTAATCAGCTGAACTTAGGGGGGCATTTTTGGAATATCAAGTGAATGGAAACCCTAATCTCTTCACCCCTACAGAAACCCTAATGTCTATTACCCCCATGCGCCGGCATCTCACGCTGGTGCCCCACTCTTCGCCGGCAGTGCCCTCCCCCCTTCCTTCGGCATCTCACGCCAGTGCCCCACTCTCCCACAGCGGAGTCCCTCCCTCCGTCGGTGACGCTGACCCCCCACCCCTCTTCCTTCCTCTTCTCTCCCCCCCCCCCCCCCCGCCGCCGTCCCTTGCCCCTCCTTCAGCATCTCAAGCCGGCCCCTACTCTCCACTGACAGAGCCCCTCTCCCCGTTGGTGACACTGACCCCCCACCCCTCTCTCTTCTTTCCTCTTCTCTCCCCCCGCCCCTTGTGGCCGCTACAGCCCCGCGCCGCCACCCCTTGCCCCTCCTTCGGCATCTCATGCCAGCACCCCACTCTCCGCCTGCAGTGTCCCTCCCGCGTCGACGACCCCCCCTCTCTTCCTTCCTCTTCTCTTCCCCCCCCCCCCCCACGCCGCCACCCGCCAAACCTATTACAATTTCCCTCCTTTTTTAATCGTTCTGACCGAAATGCCCCTCAAACCCCCTTGTTTGAGTTAAATTACTTCTCCGTTGAAGCTGTTGGCCAGAATTTGGACAGAGTGTGTTGGGCACCATAGTTATGAAAGTTTGGAGTGGCAGATAGCTACAACTAACTTTGTGGTGCAAAGAGCTACCGCGTAAAAACTTGGGGGTGCCGAATGCAATTGACCCAAATGTAAGACATGAAACTCCTCCTTCACAGGTTGCAATAGTTGTATACTTCGAGAAACTATTTCAAATTTTACCACTAGTTTATGTTTGCTTAGGTCTCCCTCGTGTTAGATATGGGGATGATGTCACCAGCTGCTGTCACTGCCATTGACTTTCACAACACTTGCATACAAAATTTCAGCTGAATGACACGTTTTATAAGCTTTGGTTATTTGCCCAAGTTTCAAGATACTGTTTCTTGCTAATACATAGATGTATGGTAGAAGCTTAACGTATTAGGAGGATGCTTTACCAAGGAAAGGAAAGCAGTTCCTTGAATGACCGGATGAGAGAGAAATAATGTGTATATGTCGATTTCTATATCCCCATAGCTGATAGTGCATTTATCTCCTTGCCAATATTTTACTTCTGTCCATTTTTCCAAGTCCCCTTCGCACTTGGTCAGCACTGAACTATTTTCCCTTTGTATCTAATGTTGCATCCTTACTGCTTCACCGATGATCCAGCCAGGGGTTCTCTTTTCCTATGATTATTAAGGTATAAATGTCTCCAGATGGCGCTGCTTGTTGGGTGATATGATGAAAACAGGGATACCAAAAAATTACTTATTGATTCAAGAAGATGTAGTCTTTTCTTATAGAAGGTTATCGGCTTAGCTTGTTTGCTTTCTTTATTTCGGTAGATATATAATTTCTTACTTCCTGTCCCCGCTGGAAAAGACACTTCATAATTCATTTTTTGTCAGCCATTAATTAATGACAGTACTTGACAAAATGTCAATTTTATTATGTTCTTATGTCGATGCTTATCCTGGGGTTACAAAACTTATAATAAAGATGTTTGACAGGTCACCTTTATTGAAGCTCTAGATCAGCTCATGCCTGGATTTGATCCTGAAATAAGCAAGTTAGCCCAAAGGATCCTAATAAATCCACGGAAAATTGACTATCATACTGGAGTCTTTGCAACCAAGGTAACATGTTTAGTTCAATCTCTGAATGTGATGTGACAAACAGAGCATTTATCTTTTCTAACTTTTGCCATAGATTACTCCAGCTGAAAATGGGAAACCAGTCACCATTGAGCTAATTGATGCCAAGACGAAGGAACCAAAAGATACTCTGGAGGTAGGGTGATTTTGATGAACATCTGTTGCTTTCCTTAGAAAGATATTAATTTTTCTTGAGAGCAGTGCACGTCTCTGTGCCCAAAATTTTCTACTGTTACTATTTGTTTCAAAGTGCAACATGAATAGAAAATTGAGATTGCTTTTGAACTTTGAGCACAAGGATTAACTCTCTAGAAAGTGTGAGAGGTAGGAACCATGTATTGCTTTCCAAACTATTCGACTCTTGCTACAATGTATCAAGAAAACCAAAAGATTTATTATACTTTTGCTACTTGTTATATAGTGCAAGACAAATAAAAATTTGATACTTTTCGAACTTTGAACACAAGGATTAAGTCTTTTAGCGGTCTGAGAAACATCATATTATGTAGTGGGTTGCAGAAAAGGAGTTGTAAGCTTATACATGGCCATAACATACCAGTTTTAAATGTAATCACACACGCTACAAATGGCAAATCCATTTCTTGGTGCTTAATTTTCCAATTGCATTCTGATAGTAAATATTTCCTAGTTTGTAATAGATACAGATTGTCATGTTGTAAGCACTAAATCAGATGTGAGATACTTTCAGATATTAAGCGCATCTATTCACTGCTACTGTTTTCACAATAATTGCTGAGTTTAAAGGAAAAAAAAACATTTTCAAAACAAAGAACTTCTTGTCGAGTTATTTCAACAAAGTTAGCTTCTGAACGTTCACGCGTGCTCTTCTGATTTGGTTGCAAACAAGCGTTAGTCAAGTGAGTTAAAGAGACATCATAGCCAATGAGTTGCGAATATTATGGCTGCAGAAATAAACGGAGAAAAAGGCTTTGATGCATGAAGTGGTTTCCGACCACTTTTTGTACGTATATTCTTTTTGCGATTAAGATTTAGTTCCTGAATAATGAGGTTATTCTCAACTGCTTTCTGTTGATCTCTCTTGTAATCATTAGCCATATTTTGGCATTCTTAGCAAACTGTTGATCTCTCTTGTAATCATTAGCCATATTTTGGCATTCTGTTTTCTTCTCTAGGTTGATGCAGCGCTAATTGCGACAGGGAGGGCTCCTTTCACAAAAGGTCTTGGGCTGGAGAATGTATGTCATTCTTGAGTATGTGGCAGTATAGACACTTAGACAGTAAATGCTGTTCAATTCGATGACTGGTTCTTGATTCTAAGCATCTTTTTGGCATTTTTTGTAGATCAATGTGGCAACAAAACGTGGTTTTATTCCTGTTGATGAGCGTATGCGAGTTATTGACGCAGAAGGCAATCTGGTTCGGACATTCCCCTAACAGTACATTTTTTTGTGCATGGTTGTGGCCAACCATTCTTCACATGAAACTTCTCTGTCTAGGTTCCTCACTTATATTGCATCGGTGATGCGAATGGCAAAATGATGCTTGCTCATGCGGCAAGTGCTCAAGGAATATCAGGTAATTACAACTATTTCTTAACTAAGATTCTTACTTTCTTGACTTTTATCACTCTCATGAGTCGCATTTTGAATATAGTTGTTGAGCAAGTCAGCGGAAAAGATCACGTGCTCAACCATTTGAGCATCCCGGCGGCTTGTTTCACTCATCCAGAAATTAGTATGGTTGGATTGACAGAGGTAAATTCTCCCTAAACAAGCTTTGAATTTTTTTGTTATTTTGCCCCCCTTGGGATTTTTCACCACTGGAGCACATGGCGCGGGTGGTGCATGGTTCATTCTCCTTCCAAATGGTTTGGTTTGAAGCTAGGTTGCACGGACACGGACACGGACACCGACGGGGACACCGGACACCGCAATTTTCAAAAAATCAGATTTTGGACACCGCAGGACACCTCTATTTTTTAATATATTTTTATTATATATATATATATATATATATATATATATATATATATATATACATACAATCTAAATTAGCAAACAATAATGACAAGTTTGTTGGCTGTTTTGAAATTATTGTACATTTGTACTTGTATAGTTGAATATGATTATGTTTTTATGATTTGGGTATTTATAAACTTATGGCACTAGTTTAGACAATAAGTAAACACGTGGGACCAAACAAAGGAATAGAAACTTGGAAACTCTGACTGACCAATATAAACCCTATCGACAACATCGAGGAGAGGCTGTCTTCTTCTTCTTCTTCTTCTTCTTCCATGACAGCAAGGACTTTCACGACAGAGTGAGAAGAAAAAAGAAAAGGAAAGACAGCCTCTCCGGCAAAGAAAAAAAAGGAGAGACTTTAAGTATCTAGAAGAAAAAAGGAAGGAGTCAAGGAGATGATTGACGAGTGACGAGATCAGGATACGAAGAGAAGAAGAATACCTGTGGGTCAGCGATGGCGGCGGACGACCTTCGGCGACGATGGCGAGAGCTCTGGCGACGGCGACGGTGGATAGAAGACGGCTTCGGTATCTTCTCAACTGAGCTTCGGCAACACCGGCGACGAGAGAGAAGAAGACGGCCGACAAATTAGAGGTGACTGGTGAGAGAGAAGAAGACAGCCGTGAGAGAGAAGACGAAGGTAATCGGGTAATGGCTCATATTAGGGCACATTCAATTTTTTTGTAAAAAAACCCCACATATTCTCTTTATTAAAGATTGACACCCGAAATTAGTTCAAAAAATTCCAAATTAGCCCCAAACGGTCCGACACTGTTCCATGCCGTGTCCGACACTTCTCTCGGCGAAGTGTCCGACACGGTGTCAGAAATTTAAAAAGAAAAAGAAAAAGAAAAATTCCAACACCGATTGGCGGTGTCCGACACGTGTCGCCCGGTGTCCGGAGGGTGTTGGCGTGTCCGTCCGTTTAGAACACCATACCTCCACCTAGGAGAGGTGTCCGTGCTTCCTAGGTTTGAAGTCCTTTTGGCATGAACCATCCGATCCATAAATGGGCACACTCAACTTCGGTGATAGTGATGCGACTCGCTGCTCTCATGTTTTTCTAGGACACAGAGAAGGATAGGAATTACCCTACCATCCTTAGCTTACAAATTTCCCATTTTGGCTAAGGGAGGTTGGAGGTTCAGCTGGAATAGTATTATGTCATACCAAGAGCTGCTTCTTGGAATGGGGAGGGGGTCTGTCTGTAGCCAGGCCCAATAGACTCCTGCGAAAAAAAGAAGAAGTGGAGGCCGGGTTTAATCGCCTCAACCTATATCCTTCAAACATAATTTCTAGTTTCCCTTGGCCAACTGAAGATAAGACATGTGATTGAATGGGGCTGAGTTCAGCTTTCTATAAACAACTTTATTCTCCCCACTTTTCTTGTATGTTAGTGACCTGTTGCATCTCAATAGATTCTATAGAGATATTATTGAGTTTCGACTTGCATAGTACATTTTTATCAGCCGAATAAATCTGGAAAAAGGATACTTGTGTCTGCTTGTTTTATATGGTTGAGGGTAAAATTTCTTGAAAGAAATTGCTTATCCTGATCTATGTTACATGGACTCTTCGGTTTGCGTGAAGTACCCGTGTCGGACACTCGACACTTGGACATGGGTATGGGATATGTGTCCGACACATCTCATAGGATATGTCATTATGATACTATCTTGTAGTCTTTTGTTTAATTAGTTATTGCTTTGAGACGAGACAAGTTGTCAATTAAAACGAAATGCATCACATAAAACACCTTTTTGCCTTTGAAATAACTAAAAAGCAATAACAAATATGAACATTTTGCCGTGTCCCCGTGTCTTGCATTTTCAAAATTAGACGAATCCGACACTTGGACATGTATCGGATCCGGACACTCGTACCGAGTCCATGTAACATAGATCCTGATCCTTCTTGTCAAATGTACTGCTCTACACCTGATGAACCCTCTCATTTGTAATGATCCTCTTTTCCTCTTGCTTGGTAGGCAACACGGACTGCAATCTTGAATACAAATTTATGGCTGAATTTAAGTTTTAACATTTACACTTCATTGAGGTTTTACATGCATCTCTGCTTTGCAGCCTCAAGCAAAGGAGAAAGCTGAAAAACACGGATTCGAGATAAGTATTGCCAAGACAAGTTTTAAGGCTAACACAAAGGCATTGGCAGAAAATGAAGGGGAAGGACTTGCTAAGGTTTTGTATCTTAATTCTCGTTCACACTTCTGAATTTTCTCGTCCAGATATTTGAAATATGTGACATAGCCATTGATATTCCTGGTTCCATCCTCCATTGGAGCCATTCTTCTTCACATGTCTAATGCTTGCATTTGCCGTTGAGAAAATCAAAGGGCGTGTTTCTTGATACATGCAAAAGCTGGCAGCAGCTTGCACCAAGCTTTATAATCAACTAATTGATGGATTAAGAACCTCTTCACAGAGATGTTAAAATGAGGCTTCTAAATTTGTCCAGTAAGCAATCAGCAGAAGCATATAAACTTGCAAGTGCTCTGGAGCTCCTCAATTTAAGACGAATCATATTTTGGACATAACTTGAAATGGATTGAGGGCAAGCCTTGAGGCAGTACATAACCGTTGTGATTCTCGTGAAAATAGTTCTTGAAATAATCTAACTATCAGTTCAAGGTACTCTATTAGTCTCCATACATTTCCATTCGCAAGTTTCTACTTTTGCAATCCGAGTTTTAATATTTCAACAGCTGTGATCGATCCACAAGCTGTGGAAATTGCTAAGTTTTCTGTGTGTACTATGTCACGCAGTTGATATACAGACCTGACAACGGGGAGATTCTTGGAGTTCATATTTTTGGGATGCATGCTGCGGATCTCATTCATGAAGCATCTAATGCAATAGCACTGGGGACTCGTGTTCAGGTCTTTTTTATGCTAATTGCACTTCATTCTGAAATTGACGATCTTCACCAACTTAATAACTTGCTTTTCTTCTTAAACCTGGCAGTTTATCCTTTGCCAATACTTCTAAGAGATGTAACTTTTGTTTTTCCCAACAGGACATAAAGTATGTAGTTCATGCGCATCCGACCTTGTCAGAGGTTCTTGATGAACTCTTTAAATCAGCCAAGGTAAGCCTTCTTAGTTCTTACGGTTACTGCGCAAGTCAACAGCATTTTGATTACTATATTTCATTTCAATGACTTGTCTTAAATCTTTTTAGCATAAAACGTGACCTAAATGGGACATGACCTGCCCATTGGGCTATAAACATGTGTCCCCGTTGCTTATCTACTCCTAAGTCTATGCAGATATGACTTAGAATTCAAAAGCTTTTCTCATCCGTCCAACATAAATACAAAGCCCCAGCCCTCCTTACTTCCTTGATTTAGAACCTTTCTGGATAATTATACACAGATGACAAGTGCTAAGCTTCATTGCATGAAACTGGCTAACCTATATCTAGTTGTGTCCGGTAACAAACGCTTAAAGAACACAGTTATTCTTTTTTGGATGACATTTACTTGCCCACATTTACCTGTTTCGAAGCTGAAAACAAAACACGGTTGTGAAAAATGAAGTAATTTCCCAACTATCTTTTCATTGTTTGGAGCAGGTAAATGCTCGTGTTACCAGTCCAATTAGTGAACCAGTTGCTGTATAAAGCTTTGCAGACCCTTTGAAGAAGTTTGTTTGTATCAGGTGGTTTCAAGAGGGTGCATATCTTCCGGCAAAGGAACCAACCAGCGCAGCAGCCATCAAACGAGGAAAAAGAAGGCAAACAGAGCGCTTCCCGATTCTTCAACCCCAGAAATGATGCAACAATTGATTTATTGGGTTGTAGAGCTGGGTTTTGAAGTTCTTGCATGGATACTCTGGCTTGTACTTAACTACGTTTGGAAGCTTGTTTTTCCTGTTTAATTACCAAAAGCGGCCCTCTTATCGGCGAGATAATACGCAACGTATGTGTTCCAGAACCCCTCGAGCAATACATATTCCGAGCTTTAGACCCTAACCCTCCAACTCTTCTGAATGGGGAGATCCATATAACACAAAAAGCGCAGCACTTTCAACGTCCTCACGTGGGCACCTGCTCTTGTAGGAGCTTCTTTTCAAGATTCTAAATCCCGTGGATTACAGCACTACATATTGAGAAATCTGAGAGCTTCGATCTTGTTTTATGTTCGACTGTAAATTTAAAATGACATCAGTTCACCACTCAAGTTTGTAGCTCAATCTTAAACGTACTAGCTCGGCTCCATCATTTCTTCGTATTACAGTTCCTTCTATATTTCAAATCCAACTGCTGCAATTTCCGATCCCTTTCTTGCAGGTGATTTCCTTGATCCTCAATTTCGATCTATTAAATTTTGCTTATCAAAACAAACTGCCGTCTGCCTGATGAATTAAAGGATTTCAGCTGCTTCGCCTTCATGTGAAGGCGCGTTAAAGAAAAAAGAGAACCGGGGACGCTACACTCGAATCTACATCCATATTTTGGTTATTATGTACTATAGCGAGTACTTTATCTTATTGATGTCACTTGTTTTTTATATTTGTATGCTTACATGACGACTACATCATATTGTCTGTAAAGCCTTAAAGGCTATCTCTAAAAATGATTGTAATCCCTTAATTATCAATGCTATTCTCATGTTTATCAAAAAAAAAAAAAATTCGGTGCCTGGCCTCAGACCCGAACAGAACAAACTCACGCAGTTGAACTAACAAGGGTGGACAGGAATACAACAGGCAATCCTAGATTAACCCATAATGTAGTCCAATTACCTCCATAGCGACCCTGGCATGCATTAAGACACCGAGCAATGAATGACCCTTAAAATACCAAAACCAGGCAAACAAATGCCAAAACCCTGGCACAGAACTTAAAAATGAAGATGATTCAGGGCAACAATACAACCCCAAAGAAGGTTTCCTAACAGTGAAAAGTGCATGCATGACCTAACATACGGGGAATTAACTGGACCACTCATTCACAAGGCTTATTATACAGGTCGTCTCTAAGAGAAGCGTATAATTGTCTAGACAGGCGCCATACACATGTTACATGAATATTGGCAACATTGCCTGAAATACACCCTCTAATACGAATCTGCCCACTTGAAATTGGGCCATAGCTAAGAAACCATAATAATTACGCAATCTTTCTAATGACCCTAGCAGAAGGCTGCCAAACAGGACATAGTAGAAGCAACTGAGCGGATGGAAATAGATACGAAACTACATCAAATTCTAAGTAAGCTTACCACTGTAACCCCACCCAAGCTAATCCTCTAAAACAAAAGCTGTGTATACGTTCTACGCATGTTGGGCAATTGCTAGGCAAAGTACCAACTCACTCGACCTACGCCCAATCAGTATATATGGCCATGGATACGAACCCTTCCAAGTTTATCAGCAATGGATGACCAGTATGTGTGTATATCCACACGTAAATACACTCGCACCCACAGAAATGTGTAGTTACTACATCTACACATTCAGTAGCAAAGGCTGCCGGGGGCACAGGGGGCACGTGCCCACCAGCTGCCTTCGTATTCTCTCGTGTTCAGGGTATACCAACAATAGTGCATTGCCGCCAGGAGCGGAGGAGGCAGTACCGCAACACCGTGCAGAGTCTTCGGGATGAGAGGTAAAGGGGACGTTGAAGTTCCTGTGGGGTGGGCTTGCTAGAGTACGATGTAACATAGGTAGAACCAAGTTGAGGATGAATGGAGGTGGAAATGAGTCATGCACTCCATGGAACATCACTGATTTTGCAAGCCAGATTCTTCCACACCAAAGGTAAATCCATCTCTGAAAATCCATGGAAATGAATGGTGGCCAACAAATTACAAGAGTAACCCAAATACCGAGGGACTGGAGAACGGAAACAGCGGAGACGATGACAATTTGCAGTGGCCCGTTTGCCAAATGTGTTTGCCGAACTGGGTGGAGATCTCGAACCCAATTTCGGAACCACCGCCAGTTTCCTCACAGTACATCTGCCTTGAACGGCACGCCACTTCTTCTTCTGCTCTTAAAAGTTTTGGCGACAAAAGAAAGCATCGACAAACGTATTAAGGACTGCGTTTAGGCATATTCCCTATCTCTGAATCGGGGGGAAAAAAAAACACGTGCCCACCCCACTCACCATTTCAGGCTCCGCCAGTGCACATTCAAAAGCTGTACGAAGCCCACTACACAATCTTGTCAAGCTTATTAAGCAAGTGACATCCCAGAATCAATTTAAATGTTACAAACAGCAATACCATTCAGCAAAATCGATGAACGGAGGCTTATCCCGAACTTGGTATTGAAAACTCAAAAGCTGGCAACAGTCTAACAAATCAAGTTCCATACCAGATAAAAACTGCTTCAGAAGTCACATATGACTATAATAATTCCAAGTTCCAACCGGAAAAAGTAAAAGAACATAGATCAAACCCTAAAACAGTGCCCACTCATCATGACACCATCTATTCTTCCTCGGTGGCCGCTTCACCGCTCTTCTTGTTGTGCTTCCTCGCGTACCTCTGGTTCCTCAAAAACTTGGGATCCATCTATTTATCAGAAACCCACAATTATTATGCTTAGATATATATTTACACCCTCCGTCTCATAATTTATTGTTCCCGTTTGACTTTCCTACGAAAGAATTATAGCGCATCTAAACATTAAACTGCACTCAACAAGTAATTAAAGATCAGACAAGCATTGCTTATGAAACTAGGGCAAAACCAAGTGCACAAAAATTACGAAACGGAGTGTAGCATATGTCTAAGCTTGTCAAAAAAAATAGGAATCATCTATATTTATCAAAACCACAGATTCGAAAAGAACCCATGATTAATATTTCCGCTTTGTAATTTTTGTCCCTTTTCACCTCTTACAAAATCCTAGTAAAAGCTTATGCTTTGGGAAGGGAGGGGAGAGAGAGAGAGAGAGAGAGGTACCCCTTTGGTTGATGTGTGGCGGTGCTTCCTGGGCTTCTTGATGCCGTTCCTGTGAGCCTTGTGCGACTGGTTGTGAGCCGTGTGATTCTTCGACTTGGCCATCTTCACTCAAAGCTCTGTTTCACACACACAAACACCAACAAAGAGGGTTAAATTTCACACACAGAAACGGGTGTTTGTGACGTACAAAGATTGATAAGACGAGGGCACAAAGAGACACAGAGCATACCTTGGTGGCTGGAAGGCAAATGTGAAGAATCTGAGGGTTATCTTTTGGTAGCTGCGTCTTTATGCGATAAGGAGGCGGAAACCCTAGCTTATTGTTGATTTGACGAATTTGCCCCAGAAAACTGGGCCTTGCTTGGGCCTGGGAACGTGGGATGTAATGAAGCTGGGCAAGGTAACGGGCAAACAGCCCAGCCCGCACGGGTTAACTCGAGTACAAACTTATATAATGTATAGTGTATATATAGTATTAAAAAAGTGTGTGAATTAAAAACAAATTTCTTTTTTTTTAAAGTAAAACAGAAGAATGTTGATATATAACTATATCTATATCTATATATCTATACCACCTATAAAAGTATGAATCTTGTAAATTATTTTATTTAGTTTTTGTCCTTCGCTAATCATTTTAATAACAATTCTGCCCTTTCGTAAGTATTATTATTATTAATTACTAATTTTGTATCATTTCTGGTTTTGCTCTCCATTAGTTATTTCAATGGTAACCCTATCCTTTCTTAATTAGTTTTTTGTAATGCATTTAATGAACATTGAATCATAAATTTAATCTAAACCTACATTTACACATTGAAAAACAAAATGTGTGGTTGCAAAAAATATATTTATGTGTGTGTATTACCCATAAAAGCATGAATATTGTAAATCATTTTTGAACAATTATATCATCCGTTGATTACGTCAATTATATTCTTACCCTTCTTTTATTACTCCTTTCTAAATTTTGATGAAATTAAAAGAACATTAGGTAATGAATTTATTCTATACATTGAAAAATGAAAACTGTGATGAGAAAGAAAAACAAAACAAAGAAATTCATTTATTATTCTCCTTTTAGTTTGGTTAAAATAAAATAAACATTAGATATTTGACTGTTAAAATTTTGTATGTCCGTAATTTCGTTTCCTCGTATATTTTTTGTATCCTTTTGGTTGGTTCGTTGAGTGACCTTACTGGGCATTTGGCTCATTCCCTTATTATTTTTCTTTCAGGTAATTAATAGGTGAGATTGGATTACAGGGCTAACTGTATGACTAATAGTCTGTTTGCGAGTTTTGAGACGAGAGAAAAGAAAAGAAAGGAAGAGAAGGGAAAAGAAGATAAGGGAATATAATTATCCTTCCTCTTGTTTATGAGTTTAAGAGAGAAAAGAACATATCATTTTTTTCTCTTGTTTACGAGTTTAGCAGAAAAGAAAAAAAAAGACACGTGATTACGGATATACTCTTATACTACATTGTGATAATTCTAACAAAGATTATGAATGTATGATCCTAAAAGAACATGATTTTGTTAGTAAAACAATTTAGTTATCGATAAATCATACATAATACATATCATACTAATGTCATATGCCTTACATACCTGATTAATGTCATCATGTAACAAACAAAAATAGTCATGAGTTCACCACAAGCATCCCAACATTCAAATCTAATTAATGTCATATTAAAAGCGAAATAATCAGTTATGATTCAACTCTAACATTTAAAATAATAATTTGATTGTAAATAAAGTTAAGCTTCCATAAAAAACCCTAAAACCAAAAAGTCATTAAAAATTTAGTCTTCATTGTCTCAAGGGTAGTGTGGGCATTATTAAAATGTTACTTATAAGAGTTTCCTTTCTTTCCGTTTCTTTCCAATTTTGAGAGGAAAGATTTAAAGACAAAAGAAAAGCAACCTATCCTCCCATTTCTCTTCTTTTCTCACCTTAAAAAAAACTCACAAACTAGAAAAAATGGGGGAAAGTAGTCACTTTCCTTTCTTTTCCTTCCTTTTCTCTCTTAAAAAAACTCGCAAACAAGCTATAAGAGCTAGTGGTTTTTATCTCAGAATCAGTATTACTATTTTTAGATGTAATAATTAAGGCAAATTGAATTTGTTTAGATTTTATTATGGAACACCGTGTTGGAGTAATTTGGATTATATAAATGCTTTAGACCGCTATGGCATTATTTGAGATATCTTTGGAATTAATTAATAGATGCTCTGAATAATCACTTAGAAGATTTTTTGACATTTTAAGATTTTTTGACTTTGTTTATTTGATATTAACACTCTAAAAATTAGGGACGTTACAATCTACACTCCACCTTTTTTTCGTACTCATACTTTACTGTGCATTTAATACTGAGGGTGTTATTATAGTTTCTATTTACTATCACAGGGTGTGGAGATATAGAGTGTGGATTTCAACTTGTTATTATTCTATCGTTCTTTTCCCTCAAGCATTTTGGGAGTGATATCCGCACTCGATCTTCTACACTCACAGTTAAACTTTGCTTTTTGATAAAACTAGTTATGGTTGAAGTTATTTGTAGTCGATGATATTAGCCTTCAGATACAACAAATTGTAATACCGCAGCATCACTAGTAAAGGATAATATTGACAACTACAAAGAGTTATTTAGTTGAGCAAGAATAGAAATGCAGTTTTTATTTATAAAAAAGAAACGTAAAATACATGAGTTAAAAAGTAAAGTTTTGATATCACTCCCCGCAATCATTTTGCCATTTTCACATCCCCCCTCCCCCCAAACAGAGTGTGAGGTAGTTTTAGTGGGATCTCCGTTTGGATTGGCGGGAATGGGTTGGAGAAGGTGGCTGAGTATGTAGAAAAAAGTCATTTCTCTCTTCTATGGCTGTCTTCCCCTAGTTGACCCCCCTCCCCCCATTTTTATACAAGTTGAATGAAAAGGATTTAGTGGTGGTGGATGATGATGTTGTTTTGTGGTGGAAGGTTTTTAAGGGCTTAGGGTTATGGAGCAGTCGGTCGGAAGCATGATGGTCTCATGTCAGTGTGGCGAAGCCCTGGGGTTGTGTGTTGGGGTGGTGGTTGGTCCGTGGAGGTAGCAAGGATTGGAGGTGCGCCAGTGTGACGGTGTTATTTTGTGGTGGGAGATGGTGATGCGATAGGGGTTTTTTGTGGCGGTCTGTTTCATCATGCCAGTGATTCGCGTGAGCACGACCATGTAGTGGTCTTGGGCATGGGTCTTAGGTGGACAGATCTCTGGTTCACAAGGAGTTTTTGATAGATGGAGCTAGGTTGTTGACATGTGACAATTTATCTTGTTGATTGTTTCGATGCAATTTCAAATAAAAAAACAAAAAGAAAAGTATTAATGTAGTTTATAGGTCCCTGGAGCCTAGGCGCAAGGCACAGGCGCGCGCCTTTTCTAAACAAGGCGCAATATTAAAATATATAAAAATAAATAAATAAAAGTGCATTAAATAAAATTTTTTAGAACATGACAATTAACAAATTTCTAAACATTAGAGAAAGTTTCAAATACCAACATCCTAATTTAACAAGCTTTTAACATTAAAAATAAATTCTGCTTTTATAAACAAGATCGATCTCAATGGGAATGGGCATAATATAGGGACTAAAAATTCAGATCTCTTCTCAAGATTGAGCTTTGGCCTTATGGACAATATAAAGTGAAGCTAACAAATCAATTAGGTCTCCTAATTTAGCCATGTGTGCTCTGTCGTCAACAGCTTTCACAGAAAGGGTAACATAATTGGTGAGCAATTATAATCCAGGACCCCAACATAAATATGAACAATTAGTAAAGTATATTTCAGCATTAAATTGTCTCAAGCGTAAGTAGGACTCCCCGCTAATGGCAACGTTGGTTCAATGAAGTCCTAATCAAATCTTGTTTTTGGCCTTATCCGAACAAATTTGTGGACGTAATTCTGGCATTTGGCCAACTACTTGTGGCAATTATCTTCTTGTTGTGAATAGAGTGTAGGCTAAAGTCAAAGAATTTGACAAATGAAACTAAACATGGCGAAAATCAACTTAAGTGTGACAAACGCAAACGGCCGCAGCACTGAGGAGCAGCAATGGCGGATATTCTCTGCGTGGTTAGTTGGAGCCATAGCACTGAGCAGCCCTACTTCAATTGAACAGCGGAGTAGCACGCAAAGAGGACCAACAATGGCAGCGATTGAAGCAGCAGCAGTGACCGGAGCAGCAGACGACCGGCGGAGATGGGAGATGCGACGACCGGAGCTAAGGATGGCACAAGAGTGGCGAGGTGACTATGAGAGAATGAGAGTGGCGAGGTGACTATGAGAGAATGAGAGTGAGAGCTTTGGTCGTCAATCAGAAAACTGATTTGGGAATTTTTGTAGTTACGTTTTATATTTTAGTCTTAAAAAAAGTGTGTTTGACTTGTAAAGACAAAAAGGGTAAAGATACTAAAAGAGAAATCAACGGTCTACATGAAGACACGAAGCCAATTCGAACGGTTACACATAGTGCACCTAGCTTTGCGCCTCCTGCCCCGCTATGCGCCTAACGCCTGGGCACACAAGGCGCGCGCCTTATTGAAGGCGCTGGGCCTAGGCCTAGGCGAGGCGAGCTATGTAAGCCTAGGCGAGGAGCGCTATGTGCGCCTAGCTGTGCCTTGTGCCTAGGCGCACCTTTTATAACACTGGTTGGCATTAGTCTAATGTTATTTACATTTTGGGCGTTTTCCATTATTTTGGTTAATTTTCAAGTGTAATGCCTGCTAGATGCTGTTGTCATTCTTGTATGTGCGTGTCTATTATTGGCTGCTTGTGAATTAAACAGCTTACAGTCATTTTATATACATGCTTCTATTATTTTATCAAAAAAAAAAATTCCTTATGCCTTCGCCAATCAAGAAGCAGTGGAGCTAAAACTCGTGCTAATTTTGAAAAATTAAGATTGTCAGCTGATACTTTAAAACTCCCAACTTTCAATAAAAAAGTGCGTTCTTTTCACATGTTTGAACATATTAATTATACTTTAATGGAACTGTACTGAGTGAATGCGCCCAATTAATGCTTGTGATGCAGCATGGTCAGCACATCCGCATTTCCAAAACATAATGAGTAACCATCCTGAGTGATATCTCGTCTCCTCATACTACGAGAGAGAAAATTATTGACGTCCAAATCAATCATACTTCGTTTTATTTAATTATTATAATCAAATCAAACATACTTGAAAAGACAATTGTAGCGTAAAAAACCATTGAAAAGTGATATCTTTTGATGCAAAATAAATTAATAAACTACGAGTCGGCTAAATAGTACACTGACTATTCGGTCCCTTTGGGCTTCTGCTTGGACTATAGAATGTATAATGATGACAACATTCACAAAATCTTAGACCGATCCTTCCAAAATCGACGGCTCCCACTCTTCTAGTGACGCATTATACATAATCCTAGCCTATTAAACAAAACCCATAAAAGAAAAGAAATTAAAAAGTTTACGCACCACTGCCTACTTTTTTTTTTTTTTTTGAAATCAGGTAAGAACGTTACCTGTTATATATACCATCACCCAAGAACCAGCGTTTGATAGAACCCAACCCAGAGGACAAAAGATACAGAGACACAAACATATTGAAACATACACACAACCATGCACAACCATATTTACAATGATCCAAGTTGCCCAACCCGTCCTATGGTGGTCGCTGCACTGCCACATCCGCTCAAGGTCGCAAAATAGCCTGGCCACCTGGAACCTGCCAGTTCATGACTACTGGGATATACCCTCTCCCGGCAGCTCGAGCTAATCTTCGAGCTTCAGCTAGACCGCGTCGACCCGCCACACTCAAGGAGCATATTGAGTGTCATCCAATTTATAATACAAATCAAAAAGGGCTGGGGAACTTGCTGTGGTCAGATCATCCTTCCCTGACAACTGCAAACAAGGAAGCATCATGAGTAAATAACTTGAGATTAAAGAAATTATGACTCAAAGCCCAGTAGACAGTATAAGCTAGAGCAAGCACAGATGCCACTGATTTATCCGTGCAACATAACGCCCGCGCAAAGGATCCTACGTAATGGCCATTCTGATCCGCTGCTTCCATGCCTATACCCACACACAATTTCTGAGGCACCCAAACCATACTAAAGTGTAACCTGATAGTAGTACTCGGCACCTCGGGAGACCCCCAAGAAAATAGAGTAATAGTTCTGCTTGACCCCCTATGTGGTTGCATTGGTTGGACAGTAGATCCTACCCCCTTGTGTTGCCGTTCCTGGTTCTGTTGGCATACAGACCATGCATCAGAATTGGACCGCATCATGCGATTAGTATGCGCAATAACATTGCTCGGATTAAAACTGGAAGAATGGAACACAATTTGATTGCGCACTAACCAGATGGCCCAAAGAGTCCAAGCCAAAATCTGGAAACCTGACCCCTGTGGTCCCTATCATTGAAGGGAGTAGAAAGCCATTGGACTAGCCAGTCTGAAAGGGATGACTCTCGGTTGCTGAACCTGAGCCCGAGGTATCCTTCAAACCATATAGGCCTCACTGCCTCACTACCTCACAATAGAGGAATAAGTGCAAGGCAGACTCCTCCGAGCGCCTACATAATGGACATTCGTTGGTAGTGCCACTACCCCTGTGGTGTAACCCAACTCTCGTTGGAAGGCGGTCCCATAAACATAGCCATAGGAAAAGTATAAGCTTGTGAGGGAGGTTGAATTTCCATAACCGTCGCCACACGTTCAACGGTAGGTTAGGATAGGTGATTGCCCTGCACCCTTCTGATGCCAAGAGCCGATAACCCGAGTTAACTGTGAATTCACCATGAGCGAAGGCTGCCCAATACCATTGTTCTGGATACCCATATTGCGATAAATATAGGCTCCGAATGGCCTGCACCACAGGTTCAGGCAAATGAGCCGCCAGTTTCCTGTGGAGTCATCCCTGTTGAGGGTTCATAAAATTTTCTACTATCCATTGATGTGTCTGATTAGAGCGGAATGACTGAAGTGACTGGGCCAAATATCCAAGTATCCAGTTGACCTCCCAAAAACTAAAAGTGGAAGACCTGGCGACTTGACGCCAGAGTCCCTTTAGGAGTAGGTCCTGCCCAAATATCAAGCCTTTCCAGCTATACGAGCTCCTGCTGTCCGGTTTGGAATGTAAAAAATTTGCCCGTTGACAGTATTTGCCTAAGAACACCTGGCTGAGCAGACTTTCTGGATTCCAAAGAATGCGGGCCCCTACTTTGGCAAGGAGAGCCTGGTTCATCCACTGGATATTGCACAGGCCTAAACCCCTTTGGTATAGGGGTTGGCACAGATGTTTTCAGCTGATCCAGTAAAGGTGTCTTGCGGAGGTGGTTCCAGACCAGAAGAAATTAGCAAGCATGGAGTGAACTTCCTGACAAAAGTGCGCCGGTAAGCGAATGACCGACATATAATGACTAAGCATATGCCAGACTACAGCTTTGATTAACGTTAAACGACCAGCCCAACTAAGGAATAAGCATGTCCAGCCTTGGCATTTTTGCCTGAGTCGGTCCATTATCCCTACCAAGATGTTTTTCTTGTGATCCAACCAATCCAGGTGTATCCCCAGGTATTTGCCTGATCCTGCACTCAGCGGGACCTTTAGCATATGTGTTGCAAATTTGGCAAGCCTCCAAGGACTATTGATGCTCACATTAAGGTCAGATTTGCCGTAATTAATCCTTTGGACAGACTGGTGACAGTAGCTTGCTAAGGTATGCTGGAGGTAGCGGGTAGAGTCATAAGTGAGGTGAAAAAAGAGAAAGCTGTCATCTGCAAAAAATAGATGAGTAATGGGGGGGGGACTTGAGAGATATCGCAATACCTCTCAGATCATTCGACACCATGCCTTGACATAACGTTGCAGATAGAGCCTCTACACACATAAGAAAGAGGAAGGGGGATAACGGGTCTCCTTGACGAAGTCTGGACCTGGCCTTGAATAAGGGACCTGGCCTGCCGTTCACCAGTACTGAATATGCAACAGTTGAAACATACTGCATTATCAGCGTCACCCACTTTGAGGAAAACCCAATCGAGGCTAGCACATGTTCCAAAAAATCCCATCGAATTCGGTCATAGGCTTTACTCATGTCTAACTTCAATGCCACTACCGGGTTTTGTCTGGTCGTCTGGTGCCGAGTGAAGTGTACTAATTCTTGAGCAAGTAGGATGTTATCCCGAATATGTCTACATGGAACTAAGCCGTTTTGGAACGGAGATATTAGAGAGCTTATAACTGACCGGAGCCAGTTAACAAGGATCTTCACGATCACTTTGTAAAGGACGTTACACAAGCTGATTGGCCTGAAGTCTGTGACCGACTCCGGATGCGATTTCTTTGGAACCAGGACAAGGAAGGTCTTATTGATTTCTTTCAGCATCTTACCTGAGCGGAGAATCGATAGCACGGCCGAAGTGATTGATGGACCCAGAAGATGCCAGTAGTGTTAAAAGAACAGCGCCGGCATACCATCCGGGCCAGGAGCCTTAGTTCCCCCTATTTGCTTGATGGCTATCTCCACCTCAGCCCCACATAAGGGTTAATCGAGTTCTCTTAATTGTGCAGGAGTGAGTCGACATCGCAGATGTCTCAAGATAGAGTAGTCTCATAAATTACTCCCATTGCCCTCAGAATCTGAGCAGGAGTATAATTCTTCAAAGTAATCCTGAAAGAGATCTCAAATTTGCTGCTCATTGCAAGTCCAGGTCCCGGCGGCCGTCAGTAGGCAAGCCACATGATTTCGTTGCCTACGAAGGTGGCAAGACGAATGAAAGAATCGTGTATTACAGTCCCCTAGTGGCAACCACTGTTCGTAACTCCTTTGGGCCCAATACATTTCTTCGCAAGTTAAAAGGTGATCATATTGTGCTCGTAAGTCCTGGTCCCGTCTTTGTTCCTCCTGTGTATTTACGTGTGCCGGACCGTCAGAGATGAGTCGCTGAGGGAGCTTATCTGCTCGGATAAATTCCCAATTGTTGAGCGATTCCAGAGCTTGAGATCAATCTTGAGGGCTCTCAGCCGTTGTACCACTCGGTACATTGGTGAACCCAAAATTCGGCCACCCCAAGCAGCTCGCACCAATTGTTGGCACCTTGGGAAATGAAGCCACATAGCCTCAAACTTAAAAGGCCGCCCCCACCGTACCCCTGCTAGCTTAGTATTCAACAAAATAGGGGCATGATCTGACAGGAAGATGGACATATTTTTGGCCTCTGCATCCGGGAATAAGGATTGCCAAGGTAAAGTGGCAAACACTTTATCGAACACCTCATAAGTACACCCGTTTTCACGTCGATTGTTAGTCCAGGTGTACTTAGGCCCGTGAACATGCATGGGTAATAGGCTGAGAGAGGCTAGGAAATCCTGCAGGTCCGTACATCCTGGAATATTATGGCGATGAATGCCGCATTTATCCATGGGGGAAAGGACTTGGTTAAAATCGCCTACAAGCATCAGATTCCCCTTGTACGGGGATAAAATTACAGTTAACTGCCTCCAGACTATTCGTCTCTCAGACATGACCGGATGACCATATACCCCACGTGCCATGAGGACCTAAATTCATCCGTTACTTACATCAAAATTAGGTGCGCATTTTTAAAAATTAACTTCATTTGATGCAAGTCATCCCACCCTACCCATAGCCACCGGCAGTCCCAAGAGGGTCTACCCCTACCGACGAAGGAAACCCGTGTGGAATTAGCTTCCTAGATACAACTTGTACCTCGGTTTTGGTCTCCATTGGGAACACAACATTTGGCCTGGACGCTTGGAGAGTTTTCCCGAGTGCCCAAACTGTGAGGGTGTTCCCAAGCCCCCGACAGTTCCAACTGAAAAGTTTCACTGATACCATTGGGGTTGTTGCGGGACAACCACCGAAACCACATAGCAGGCACTAATATCCATATCAATAGGCATATCTATATATAACAACGAAGACAATGGAGGCGCGATACCTGGCGGCAGAGGTTGTTGGCTAGTTGTTGCCCGATGTTTCTTATGAGGAGCCTCTTCTGTATCAGTCGCTCTAGCTATACGTTTTCGGGAGCTCTCTGAAGTTGCCTGGGAGGAATGAGAAGCCTCTGACGTTCCAACTGTCGCCTCAGCCTGACCCGCGAACCCAACATTTGAAGAAACAAAAATAACCGAGAGATGTGCTGTAGCTAACGAGTCCCTTAGCTCTCCGAGGGGTCAGTCTCCGAGTCCAAATGTTGTTCTATAGAGGCTGAGTGAACCGAGCTACCGGGAAAGCTAGGTGCGATCATATGAAAGTCTGGCGTAATCGCTGCCCGAGGCGTCTCTCCCGATAGCAAGGACTCCGAGAACCGTGCTTGAGCTACCCCAGTGTGCGTTCATGGAACGGGTGGTACTAATGTGCCGTTCGTGGAATCCTGTGCGATTCCATTGCCTAAAATATGCAGGGCTATATTGGTCGTGTCAATAGGTTGTTCGCTGGCCCTTTTAATGTTGCCTTGCACATTCAGCCCATTATTTCCTTCCCTGACTTCCCTGTCCATTTCGTGCAGGCCCATTAACTTCGGCCCAATCTGCTCTCCTTTATTCCTTTTCTTGTCCTTAAGATTTAGGTCCATTCCATGAAGCAAATTCAGCCCACTCTGCTCAGGCCCACCAGGCTGGCCCTCCCCACTTCGGCTTGTTCTTGTCTGCATCTCTCCAGATGAGACAACGACAGCAAGGTCCACGCCTTGAAACTGCCGCCGCTCTTCCTCCAAGGCCACCGCCGGCACTTGTTGACCACCGCTTCGCCGCGCTTCCTCGGCTGCCGCCATCTGGCCTCCACATGCATGAAACCCCTGCATGCCCACCGCTCTTTCCTGCCGCAGCCACGTGGCAACCCGGGATAGGGCCGACTCCTCCTCCGCCGTACTGTGCAGCCCACCTTCCCAGTTCCGGCAGGCGATGTCGCCGCCGGCAACCCAGCGTCCGAAGCTGATGCCCCCTCCGGCGTCCCTATCGCCGTCACCGGCTGATTGCTGGCCGCCTGCGCCGATGATGTCTCCAAAGAGGAGTCATCTGCAATAATTAAAGCCTGTAAGTTTCCGACCGATTGTTGTGTGTCCATCGTTTCCCTTCGATCATGGTAGTGAAACCTCAAATCTGGTTGTCCATCCCCTTCCACTAATTGCACATGACTTGTTCGATTAAAATTAGTATTCGGCCACGCCAACAGTTGATCGTCAAATAAAGCCCGATGGTCTTGCTGTAGGAGTTCTAAGTGCGTCGCCAGTGGCGATCGCGCCAACCGCTGATCAACCTCATAGCTAGCCTCCTCCACAGATTTAGTGCACAGGTAGTTAGAATGGCCTATCCTACTGCATCTGAAGCAAAACCCGAAAGATTTTCCCCAAGCTGCTGATTTTTGTGCTCCTGTAACCTTTTTTTTTTTAACTCTGAAATAGAGTGTTTTCCCACTGCCTACTTAAATTCCCCAGTATATACAAAAAAGGGTCTCTGCGCAACTGTGTTACAATGTTACATGAGTAGTAGTACATGTAAAGACGCAACGCGGCCCCACGAGGACTGGCCTTTCGGATTGGGTAGACTTTTTTCTTTTTTATTTGTTAGATTAGACTAATTCTTGTCGTATGAGTTCTTCCGTAAAGCTTCGCGCAGCACCAACCTACGCGTTATCCTACGTCGCAGGAGTCAAGTTTTGGTGAGATTTGGGAGGACATTGGTTGGTACGTAGAGTCTGGAAGGACTTTTACGTCAAGGTAAAACACAACTTCGCCAGTCTGATATCGCGAAAATAGTTCAAACTGCTTGGCGATGCAAACTCAGAAAATTCTTTAACTAGCGAGGCATGATAACAAGGTTGACATACCATATGCTGTTTCAGGGTTCAGGGCAGGGGCCGCGCCGCTAATTCGGGTCAAGTTTCCTCACGGCTGGTAGGGGCAATTTTAACCTTGCCAACTCCAATCTTCGCCCCGTTGAAGCCTTCACACGTGCAGCATAGTTCGCAAGATGGGATATGGTGAAGGGTTCAAGTGGCCGTTCCAATACATTATTATGTAGTAATACTAGCAATGTGAAGATAGATATGCAGTCCTTGCATGCAGTCTCTCTCTTGGGATAAAAAGCCGAGTTTTTGCACTTCCGAAGGGTTCTTCAGTTGCTTCCTGGTTCCACATTTTGTGCCTGTCACCAGCAAACCTCTAAAATAAACTCTATATGCATCTCGTTTCCCTGTAAACGAGCAACACACGTGGATCTCCTTCTCTGTAACGGCATTTAAGAACAGCAAGGATGAAGAGTTTGCCATTCATCATTGTAAACCATCAAGTTTACGCATGTCCAGTCAAACTTCTGGTCTTACCTCCCTTATGTTCATCGATAGGTATGCCCCTTCTGGAAAAGACCAATACATTCAATCTGGGGGCCTCGGGAACTGCAACGTGATTAGGAGGCAAGGAGAAGACACCCTTCTTGGTCAGGCACAAGGAGATCTCACTGATCAATGGAAACAGCAACTGATTTGCGGTGTAGAACTATGCCAGTGAGTGGAAAGAGTTATTAAGGCCTGGAAAAATGGAATTCAGCGAACTTTCCCGAGGAGATTAATGATTGCCTTGACACTAAGTAGGAGAATCCACGAGAACATTGAGAGCTTGCATAAATACAACCGACAAACCAAGCCCTACAACTCACACCTATAATCTAAACTTAAAGGCTTGCTAACAACTTCCAGAGAAAGACCTGAAATACCCGATATGAAATTGAAATCAAGACCCCCTTACCTTCCCAAAACAATATAAAAGGGCCAAAACTACAGGACTATTTTGACCTACGGGATTTACAGGATATACACTTCACTTTCCTGAACACAGACCTATCCTCAAACGCAACAGTTTCCCGGTAAACACTGCCCGAAGTCCAATGTCCTTATCTCATGTCGATGTCAGGATTGCGAAACCCTTCATATTCCAGCTGCAAAACACAGTCATCTGAGACTCTTTGTTCCCAAAACAGGAAGAGAAAAAGGCAACCAAGAAAAAGAGAAAGAATTAATGTAAAGTAGATTGCCTTCGCTTCCTCGTGTGCGAATTTCATCCTCCGATATTCTTCTTGTGCTCGCCTTGATCGGAACATGGCTTGGACTCGCACAACAGATCTCTCAACACGGTCCTCAGCTTGCTTTCGGCTTGCTCGGAAGAAGTCCTCCTCCACAGCAGTTTCTGGGTTCGGCCGTTTGTCATCTTCACTTGGATTACCCCGATAACCACGAAAGCCTTTTCTCTTCAAACGCCAACGTAAGATGGCTTTTTCCACCACTCCAACTGACCAAACAATCTTCCGATACTGTCTCCGCACTTGGAAACCTCGGAAAATAGCCTGTGTAGGAGAAAAATGAAATCATTCAGCTTTTGTTGAATTCGACAAGTGAAGAGAAAAAAAAAGTAGGATTGCCATGTCATGAGTATAATACTAAAAACTGAGCTTTATAGTGTTGAACAAGGCCTTCAAAACCGCATCAGACACTGAAGCCTAAAAAGTGACTCGGTCATGGTAATTTGGGCCACAGCACCGCGATGCCATAATTACATTATGCAAAAAAGGAAAACGACAATGATTCTCAACCTCAACATTCAGCATAATGTTCAAATGTTAATGATATGGCATCACCATATTAAAATTGCATCTGCAAGTTTGCAGTCTAATCTCAATCGAGACCCATTTCAATATGATCCAATCCCACAAATCAGAAGAGAAACCATCTACAAGCAAAATGCAAAATAAGAAACATATTGGTTCTCTATGAAAAACCAGTAGCAACAAAAACCCTAAATATAAATCTCCCTACATAGTTTCTTAGGCACCTATTAGATGCCTTTCGTTCATTGGGAATAGGTGGATGAAAGTATTTCCACAAATACATGTAAAGAGGCTAATGAAGAAAAGGAGAGGGAAAAACAAAATAAACACCAACAATGAAAAAATTTCAATTTTGGCGTGAGCTTGGTTGCCAGAGGGAAGTGTTCAAGGAAAGATAAACAAAAAGAAGAAAATAGTAACAACAAAATAACTTCGAGGGAGCAAACGGCTGCTATCTGTAAGCTGATCAATTCAGCTTTTTAACAACAATTTCAACTAAAAAATACCAGACGAGAAAAGGACATACGATCCAGACACCAACTTGCTGCATCTTGAACATGTAACCATTACAAGTGGCACGAGGGAATATATTCTTATCAGTGTATGTGGGAATTCACCAAAGCACACTGACAGGAGAATTTGACTTGAAGAGAGAACTGAACTTCAACCTGGAACTCCCTTACATCATATAACCAACTCAAAGAGTTCCGACTAATTTACAAAATTGAAGGTAAGAGAATGGTAAAGAGAACCGCTTACCTGAATTTTGATAGCTTGACGACGCATACTGAGATAATCTTTACGTATCTTCCAAGCATGGAACCTATGTTGGATTCTGACAGCAGCTGCCATCTTTTTCCTTGTATCATAATTGCGGAAGGCATGCTGAATCTTCATTGCCGCAATTATGTTGCATGCTTCATCCCCTGGATTAAGAGACTGAATTGCTTTTGTCTTCAACTTGAGTGATTGCTCCCTGAATGCGGACTGTATACGTGCTGCGACATCAGCAGCAGTTCTATAAGCTGCCAGAGTATCCTTCAGATACAGCTCTTCCTTGGTTAGATTCCCGGGGTTCACGGCTTCAGTAGTGCTAGTCTGCAGAGAACCGCTAACATTTCCAGCTATCGTCATGTCTTTAAAATGTTCCACTAAGCCTTTTTCTGCAAGATAAGCTGCCAAACCCTCATGACCACCCATATAAGCAACATCGGCAGCAGTGCATCCACCAGGGTTTTCTGGTGTTGGGTCTGTAACCAAATTTGGCTTTGCTCCTGCAGATAGAAGAGCTGCAACCATCTTCTCCCTGAAAATTGAGATTCTTCTAATACACAGTGATTATACCAAAAGCAGTTGTGTATGCCACTATATACAACTATGCATCCGTATATGCTCAAAACGTGCTGAAAATCCAGAGGCAACCTAAACTTTAGATACAATCATTATCAAACAACATCTTTGTCGTCGAAAACTACAAGAGATAATGACCAAAACATAATAGAACCACAGAACAGTGTTTAAAAGGAAAAAAAAAATAGCCTCCAGAGTACATTTACGACTGATGAAAGGCAAAGAAATATACCTTCCATAATATGCAGCCCAATGAAGAGCTGTCCACCCATACTTGTCCCGATAATCCAATGATAAGCCGGACCATGAAAATGGATAGATGGCCCACGTATAGCCTAGAATGGAACACAAATGGATTACTCCTTGACCTTGATCATCATGATCAGATATTTTACGCCCCTCCACCACCCTTTCCAACAGCCATTCCTGTAGTCTGTTTTGCAAAGCAAGCTCAAACAAGCTGTCTTTTGCATGTGAAAAAGAGACACTGTTGTCTTCAATTGACTTGATCAAATATGCCCAACTATCGACAATGTGCAAGGTTTTTTGAGTAAATACTTTGGCTTCCTTCAGGGCATTGGGCGATGCTCTACTAGAAAAAATGTTAAGGCTCTTGGATGTAGAAAAGAGCAAATGAGCGAGCCTCATCTGAACTCGAAATTCTTCCCACTTATCTTTTGACTGAAGTAGTGAATTGCAGTTCTCAGGAGTGCGAAACTCAAAGTCCAAAACTTGACTGATTGGGTTGTAGCCATCAAAACTCATATAGAGTTTTATTACTCCAGCTTTACGTGGCAGAACCAAACATCGAAACACCCCAGGTTGGACAACTTCTACTGGAACACAAGCATCCCCACACACACAAAATAAATTTGACTTTGCAAGCTGTGGATGACCGTCTTGAAAAAATCCAATCACTAAGATCTGAAACAGTAGATGTCAAAGGTTATACACATATACGGACAAAGTGTTTAGTCCATCTTCAGGATTGAAAGACTGACCCATTTATATCTTAAAAAAGATCAAAGTTTCAGGACAAATATACGCTATTAGCATTTACACTAATCAATATCATAACACGACACGAGAAAAAAGTAATCATGTATATGTACGAAGAATACAATTCATCTGCCACGTATTGACGTCAATTTTGGAGTTCGTTTCTGTTCATTACAAGGTAAAGAACAATGATCAAAGTATCACATCAACCTATATAGACTAAAAGAAATAGATTCTTAAAGGACCATAAGCTAGATTTACATCTACATGTGTAGCAGGACTTTAAATCTCTAAATCAATGAACGTCAGAGCCTCATACTGGATGCTTTGAATTACCATCATGAATGAAGTTATTTGAACACAAGGATCAAAAAAACAAGTGCACCGCACCTCTATTTTGTCTTTTCCCCGAGTAAAAAGCCAACATGAAAAGCTTATCAAATATGATAAATAGGCTCTCTTGTTCCTTATTTTCCCTTTCAACTTAGTATAATGTCTTGGTAAATGAACAAGCAGTTGTCCCAGTATATTATGGGCACATACCAAGTCATAAGATCGTCGAATAGTAGCATAGAATAGTAGTGGCAAAAATAACCTTTGTTTCTTCAGTTGAAAGTGCCCATGCAGGGGATACATCTGTTATGCTGAATATTTTATCTAGAGCAGGATGATCCGAAACTGGAGATGTAAATGATTCATGACCAGTTGAAATTGATGGTTCAAGAGTTGGATCAACTACCGGTTTGGGGGAATCTGTCATAATGTAGTTAATCCACCTCCCAAAACTGTCTTGAGTACGCAGAGCATCTGTTGTGGGAATTTCTAAAGAATCAGCCGGGCCCACCGTGACCATATCTGTCGGACCTCCCACTGTTTGAAAGCAAGCATTGTCCAGGACATTGAACGGAATGGAATTACTCCCAACCATTTGCTCGGGTCGGTTAGTGAAAGAAGAATTTGCAGGCACTTTGTGAACTGATTGAGAGTTGCCCTGTAAAAGTGAACCATTTTCCACCAATGCCTGCAATTAACAGATAAGCAATAACACTGTGTTGACCTACAAGGAGCACAGTATGCAACCATTATGGTGGAACCTTACCGTATTGAGTAGTATGCTTGGTTGCCATAGGCGTTAATTATCAAAGCTCTAAGACTAAGAAAAAATATTTGATATGGCAGGTAAGCCACCCAATGTCAACAAATTCGTGGATTGCATTTGCAATTAAAACAAATTCCCAGACTGCATTTGCAATTAAAGTGTAAAGTGCAGGAACAATGTGAATGCTGAACTGAAACAAGAATTGTTTCCAATAGGAGGTGGATAAGTAGACAAGGAAGTAAAAAATATCTTAGTTTCAAGTCTCAAGCTTCATGCAGGCAGCACTAAAGCATCGAATTCTAAATCATAGAACACAAAGTTGAGACTTGCAAACGTCAAAAGCAACAGATAAGTTGGCTTGCTAACCCTGCAACTAACTCAGAGAAAATATCGCCAGGTATCTTTAGTGGAATTGGCTCCGGGGGTGGATGACTGTCGTAAGCACATTAGGCTCCATAGTGAAGTTTTGGCAGGAAATGTGGTGTAAAGAGGAAGTTGTCTTGCATGTTTCCCAAGTTTGTAGTATTGCTAGTGAGGAAAAGGTACACTGGCTTCTTGGATCCCGTGTGTTCTGACAAAAGAATTGATGAGATGCAGTCCAGAGAAGTTAAACTCCAACTAGGAGAGTGGAGGTCTCGTCCCCATGAATAGCCTGTCAAAATTTGTGAAGGCATCTATTTTTGGTTGGGAAAGAGCTTCGAGGTCGTTTTGATAGCTGAGGATTGAGGGACAGAAACATCTTCATCAGTTGCCAAAGACATGTCAAGTTTTTGATTATCCTCTGTGTCGTGAAAAATATGCCGACTGCTGAATTCAGTTAAGGACTCGTATTTGAGTTGACTATATATAGGAGTAAGAGAAGGGGAGATATGGGCGCTATAGGACCCCTATGCATATTTTTGTGCATTCGACGAGAACCAAGTTCAAACTGGAGCTCCCTTTTTTGCCATTGTCAGAGCTGCTCTCCGTATAACCGTATTGCTTTTCTTTAAAGAGTCTCCTGGGAGTGTTACTTCTTTTTCTAATTTCTTGGTAGCAATAGGTATAGAGATGCGTAGTTGAATTTTGTATACTAAATGTGCAGATGACTTCTCCCAATAATGGCAGTACAATTGCTAGTTTGCTGGTTTCGAGAACTTTAATGGAAGAAAAATGACATAAAAAACTACCCTCAAAGAAACAGACAATATGCAAGAAGAAACTTTTCAACAATGAGTTATTCTTTTTGCCAAGTTAGTTCTCTATCTCTGTACTTACATGACTTCTGTAGGCATTTGTTTCATATTGATTGTGTTGCCCAAAGCATGATATTCCTCCTGCCATTAAAATTGCAAAACAAGAATAAATTTACACATAAAAATGATGATCAGGTTCTGAGCTCCTAGCTCCATAAAAAAGTCATCAAGCTCACTACCTCCTTCGGGTTCCGTCAGTTTGTTGTGATCGCCTGAAACCAAAAGCTCATCCCACTCAAGTGTGTTAATCTCGTGAAGTCTCATTTGATGAGTATTTACTGACATACTGTCATTAGGCTCTGCTGATTTTCCACAAAGGAGAAGATTAAGTAATACCACTTCTCGGAAAATAGTAAAAATGGACTTGTTCCGGTCAATCAAATTCATAAACTGATAACCAGCACTTCAATGGATAGGAAGGTGTCGGCATAAAGCAGATCCATGCAGAATGAGATTACTTGGAGTTCCCTAATCTCCTCAATAATATGTTAGAGCTAGCTCTTGCACACCACTACGCTATCAGCGTATCAACTTTTTGAAAAGAATTTATTATCCTTGAAATCGAATTACTGATCAGTTTCTAGTAAGGATGTTTGGAGCATTCGGAGGAGAAGAAAAGAAAACAAAGATCAAGAAGTTTGATTCTTACTTTAAGGATATGCCACACGATGTTGCACTGAGGGTATATAAATTTGTAAAAGAGTTTGATTAATCTCACCTAGGTTTACTTTCTCGCTCTTGTAATACGCCCGATCAACCCCAGAATCAGATTCTTCTGAAAAAAGCCAAGAAGTAGACGGATCAGAGGCGCCTGAACTAGAACTGGAAGTGACAGGCGTGACTGGAGAACCCTGCAGTTGATCATGAATCACGTCACAGCCCATAATGTGGTACGCACAGGTTTTTATGTTAAATTTCAAAGATCAAAAGGCAAAGAGGATCCAAGATAGGCTTCAGTTCTTTCCCTTAATGCTTGTAATGCTTCCCAACTTCTCTCAAGCCATCATAGAGGTAAGATCTGAGGCCATTGCCATACACAGCTAGTAGTTTGTATGTGTTCAATAAATAAGCTTAGCCTTCTTCTAATGAATGAATGAACAAGACTCTTTTAATACTAGGGGTCCTTCATGGAACTAGAACTCATAAAAAGACTGGTTCAGATTTCGAACAAAAACAAAAGGGCAAAAAAGTTGCTGTCTCAAGAAAGTGCACCAATATCCCAATAGCCGCCTCTTGGTGATACACCTTCTGTGGGACATAGGCCAAAAGCTAGTTGGTCCGTCGCATATGCAAGAAAGAATCATAGAGATGAGGCTTTTCACATCTAGAAGAGATGCAGCAACCATTTACCAAAACTAATATTTGTAGAAATAATTATAGAGCAATATACATAACACAAAGTAGCCCCATGAAGAATTTAAGTTAAAAAGGTAATATTTTGAGCAAAGAATCGTATAATAGCAAAAAAATAGTAAAGATGAACGTGATATACTATCAATATCAGAATGAGAGAGTCAAATGAATATATGAGTTGAATAAGCCACAGCCTTCATGCTCATATAGTTCGCGGGCATATCGTATAATTCTTCAATTAAGTACATGCTATAGGGCAAAGGTAAAAAGTATCTGTAAGAAACCAAATGAAAATTAGACTGAAAATATTGCCCTAGTATAAATTTTGTGGGGAGGTACCATAGACCAACCTCTTGAGTTTCACGATAATGCACAAGGACTATGTGTTCCAGTGTCCTATGGCAAAAAAAAAAAAAGTAATGAAATTAGACAAAAGAAACCTTCATTATACGTCACGCTAAATAAGAAAAAATTATAAAACATTAGCAGCATACCTGTCAAGTAACCAATAACATCTGCGAACAAATGTTGGGGCGTCATGTCCATGGGCATAGTATACATGGATCCTTTCATCATTACCCACCTATACCACGAAACAAGTAGGCATATAAAGGGAAATATATCAATGCAAAGTTCAGAAAGATAACAGATTGGTGAAACTTCCAATACTTAGCACATTTCTTATTTCTTTTCAGAAGGAAGAGAAGCACATATCAAGACCAAGGTGTAGCCTAGTGGTAAAGAGCTCTCCCTTCCCTGTGCAATGTCACAAGTTCGAGTCTTTAAGGGGATGGGATACTTGGGGTAAGGCGTTTTCTATCGTCCTATAATCACAACTTTTTAGGAGGCTATGTTTCTTGTTTTGCGAAATATATATAGTCCTCTCTGCTCATTACAACATGCGGTAGCATATCTTATGACTTTCATATCTTCCTAGTTGAAATTTCTTTTATTGGTCATCAATAATTTCTCTGTTGCTGAATTTGGTTCCTATGTGGAGCATTTTCAACTTCTCAGCCTGTCCTTCCAAGCTTCATCATGTACGCCGAGCATACATGTTCACATTTTTTGCTTTTTAACCTTTTTACCAAAACAAAAAACCAACATGATGCACTTTATCCATAAGTACTGTTATTTCTCATGCAAAAAATATTAAGACATGTCACTTGCAATTGCAAAGAGACATGCAACATGCATAGCATGTCTAGACCAGGGCACAAGCGTAATTTCAATCTGCAATTTACAAACAGGGGCCAAAACAATTACAAGCAAAACAAAGACAACCATACAAAAAGAAATTCGGTTTATGACGTGAATTTTTCTTACTTCAACCAAGGCCATATGGAATATACATGCAATCTATGATAGAGGTACTAGAAATGGTCAGTTTGAAAACAAGAAATTCGGACACCGCGAAAAAAATTCCTACACCTGCACATTGAAGGGATATCACCAGTTCGTTTAGTCACCATTAGTCGAATAAATAGGCGTCAGTTCTGAATTAATGTTAGAAAAAACCTCACTTTTAAGTGTTCATGAGCTTCTTTGACAGTCTTCCCATCCTTCTTCTTCTTCCAATTATGACCATCTTTCCGAAAGTTCCTCAGCATTTTACGATCAAACAGCACAATAGTCCCACCTGTTCGATTACAAAAGCACAATATTAGGCAGATCCATGATATCCTCCATTATCTGCCAGCATTATTAGCTTTCATAATTTTGAGTGCAACTTCCCTCAAACTGTAAACTTCCTTTTCATTCGGCACATAAAGAAAAATTATGCATCAAATGGGAAACTTGGGATAAAAGCTTTCTAAAATATACAATAAAATACTTTTTGGCAAGTTCACCGGCTTGACATGGATGCTGAAAATTTTGTGGTTACACAGTATTGCATGAATCTCATTCGGTCGGAGCCACCTTGTTTTAGCTTCCTCCTGTATGTTGCTAACATCCAGATCTGCCCATGGAACAGGGACCATATTATCGCCAAGCAAGAGAATATGTATGAACACACCCTAATGCTAAAATATTAACCAACAAATTCTATGTCATAACATCCAGATCTGCCCATGGAACAGGGACCATATTATCGCTAAGCAAGAGAATATGTATGAACACACCCTAATGCTAAAATATTAACCAACAAATTCTATGTCATACACATCTCGGACTCTGCAGATAACATGTTGTTTGAGTTGATCTACCCCATAACAGCCAATCTAAGCCAGCATGACACAGGCGCTTGGGGGAGAGGGGGTTGGGGGCACAAATTCAAAAAAGCTTTTCCATAATCGTTGAGGCAACTGCAACTGTATAAGTGCATCAGTCAATTGTAACTATAACATCCACCAACTTGGACCATATTACTCGTCAATTCTACTTTCAACTGTCTTCTTTATGCAACACCTATTTCTCCTTTAATGGTCAGTTATAGACAAGTTATTTGTGCATACAGCTCTAATAATATGTACTTCAGAAAAATAATATTTGCAATTGCATGCAGCTGCAGGTCATATCCTAGCTGCAGGTCATATCCTAGAGGCCATATCGGTGACCTTGGAAGATAACTCTCATTTTAAAACCAGTTACATGACATTCAAAATTAAATAGGAGTATGCCATGTCACCTATATGTTTGTACCCGTACAGAAATACATTGAAACCTGAACATGTGCTGATTAAAAATGGAAGGAACACACGACAACAATTAGACAATGCTTGTTACCCAAAGTGGTGAACAAGGCTACTACTTATTCTTCAACTTACAAAAAAGGAAAGTGAAAAACCGAACCTCCCAATGCATCCCGCTTACTCAAAGTATAGCAAAGGGAAGAACATAGCTGGGGCTGCAGGAACCATTGCCCCTCCCACTTCTTTACATGAAACATTCATATAAAAATCCATTATAACATCCTTCCAAATTTTGAGAACCTTTTGACACAAACTTTTAAGGAATTGCTCTAACGAAGAAGCAAATAGTGTTTTGCACAAAATGCGTATCTACTATTCACTCTCAAGTGTTGTTTCCGACAATGTTTGAAAGGTCAGAGGACACACGGTTGATGTCAGCAATTCATTTTATCTGGGTCCATCAACTAAAAATCCAGTTTTGCATAAGGAAGAGTCCAAGATCTTCTGCTTCTAAGAAGTATCAACAGAAATAGAGTTAGGAAGGTGGATTTGTGTATTAAATCGCCAGCTCAGCAAGCGTAATATCCTCAAAGTCGAGGTGGACCTTTAGTATAAAAGTAACTTGTCTTTAAACTTCCAAAAAAATTAGAGAAAAACAGATAACAAATGCACGACCAAGCGTTAAAGTGTATCCAGGGTTTGAAATTTCTTTGGAGGTTGTTAACGTTGTTTTCACTCAATAAGATTGGAAGCTTTTCTTAGGTACATGTTGAGCCAAAGTCAATACCTTTATAGGATCTATGCATTATGATTGTGGTTTTCCAATTTATTTGTTGAGAAATGATACATTTTTTGTTTATAAAGATATGTATTTGGGTACAATAGATAATAGAGCTAATCTTTGACAACCAAAACTTTAAAGTTTTCTTATCTTCCTTGCTTTGGAAACGGCACTGTCTGATATCTTGAAGACTATAAGAAATCTGTGCACCTCAAGGTCAAAGTGGCAAGTCAAAGTGAGATGCGCCTAATCTCATGCGATGTAGTACTGCAACAAAGACTCAAGTGGGTAACTGATGAACACATAGGACAAGCACAAAGCCGAAGGGGGACGTGGGGGTAACAAATCATAGTTATGTACTAGATAGGTATCTAAATGAGGGTGAAATGGATATTTTAGGGTGGTGGAAAGTTGATAACCCAAGATTTCCTATCTTCTCACAAATAGCTCGTGATGCATTGGTGGTTCCCATCTCCAACATTACTTCCTGGTCCACATTAGCACATGGCATAAAAGATTGATCAGTAGGAACTCTTTGACTCCTATACAAGCTCTAGGATGTGCTCATGATTAGCTGGTCATGAGCTCGTGATGGTGCCATGCAGGTTTTGCAAGATATTAGTAAACACCAGCAAGGAAATATATGATCTTTTTTAGTTTGCATTTTAAGGTAGACTCCTTGATTAACATGTCAAAATGAAATATAATTAGTTACGATAACACATATAATTCATGCAGAAAAACACCTATGGCTGTGTTGCCTTAGAGTGAGGTTGTATCGCAATTTCAACACCTCTTTTGTTAGTAGGTTATATTCCATTCAAATTTTCAAATGCAAAATTGAAGACGGGGGGGGTGCCTTTGAAATTATGGACTTCAGCAGACCTCATTGTGGACTGCTGTGTATTCACAGATTAGTGTTGTGTGTTACTGGCGATCTAGAGACTACAATATGGTGTACTGCCCTACCGAGTGGAGTAAATGCTTTTTATTTCCTATTTAATTCTTTTTAGTTTTTTAGAGGTTGTTTGTTATAAGTGACGCTGTATTTCATTTTTTTCTTTTTTATGGTTAAATGAATTGTCCTACCATTAACCAAATGCTTATTAATCGCTGTTTTGGTTTGTTGTTCTAGATTCAGAAGAAAGACCTATTTTCAATTGCTAAAGGCGCCCTGATTAACTTATCAATAGATTTCTTGCAAACGTGGCATTCTATCATAGCACATTAGAGACACCTACTTTAATTGATCACTTACGCAGACTTCTCTTGAATAATTCCTTTCAAAAGTAGTTTGACTTATGTTGAGTCGGATTTCGTCTACATGAATTATCTTATGATATTCTTAAGATGGTCAAAGAAAATATTGCATGGAGGTACTGTGACTAGGGTAGTGATTTGGTTACCCTAGGCCTATTTGGAAAATATGTATGATTTTCCTGTTCCTGCAGGACAGAAAGGTAAATATCTCATACGAAAGGTTCAGGTATCCATTAGTGCTGAACCGTAGCTCATTTAGCTACCTATAAACAGAAGACCTCTTTTCGGATGAGGAGAAACGGTTTATGCATCCAACCATAGTGCCCTTCTACACGACAAATGTCACACTTCCTACACGCTAATATCTAGTACATTGTGATGGATTGTGCGCAGTCAACACTATTTGACTTAATATCTCGATTCGTGAGTCGTAGAATTTTGCTTGAGTGCTAGAACAGAGTAAACATTCATTGCAGTTTTGTTAAACATGACACGGTACATTAGATGAACTGGATTCGGTCAAAGGAAAAATTGAAAGCTTGGTTTAGTAATCCTCCAAGCTCATCCGTCTGAACCAGATCACATCAACTGACGACCTTATACTCAGCTTCTAATTTCTAGAGTAATTGCTAACTCTCTAACTTAGTCTCACCTTACAAAGGTTTTAGAACCACATTTTCACTTTTCAAAATGCAATGACCCCTCCCAACAAACACGAAGAATTTCCTTTCGCTGATACAAACTCCAGCGCAGCCTCTCATTAAGATGTCATAATTCCACAAATCGAACCGCACGCTACTTCTGAACTTCAAAGTTCAATCATACCGGACATCAATATATCACCGTTACTATCATTAAACCTCCGTTGCCACGAAAATTCGCTCCAAAAGACGTTAAAACATCATCTCCGTTAGCATAATCCGGTCGCAAGAGCTAAAAATTAATCATAACAGCTAAAAAGACATCAAATACGAGCAGAAAAGCAATCAAAATAAGTTAAAAGATCAGTGCACAGACCTTCTATGGTGCGAAAGCCATGAATCTCCGACCCTGCCAGCCGCCCCGGTACCGCGCTTTCCATCGCTAAGAAGCTCATCGAATCCAACCGATCATTCCAATCACCCAAATCTCCGACCCGAACTCAAAAACAACACCGTTTGAGCATTCCTTGGCGAAGAGGCACGCAAAGTTCAAATCAACAAAAAAAAATTACCTAGCACAACACAGGCACACACTCGTAGGTGCTATGCGTGAGAGAGAGAGATTTAAATGACCGAGGGGGTGTACGTTTATGTTTTTTTTAACTCAAATTTTATAACAATGATAGCAAAAAAATACTTTTTTTTTGTACTTTTATTATTTTGGGTATTTGTTTTGGATACAAAATTCAAATAATAGAAAGCTCTAAGGTGTTTTCACATTTTTCCATCCCCTTCTCCTCGGTGCATCTTTGTCCATCGTTACAGAGAAAAGGTAGACCCTTTCTCTCTCTTCAATCTCTCTCTAATTTTCAAATCCATTGCCTAAATCTGAAAACTCCGTCTCACCGCGTCCCTTCAAGCTGCCCGTCGAGGTCTCGTCGGAGATGGAGGAAATAAAATTGTTGATGGCGGTGACCATCAAGGTCTTGCCGGAATCATGACGAGATTGTCGCAGAAGGCGTCGGCATTCACATCGTCCTCCATGGAAAAGTCGAGCAGGCCGTCAATCACTGCCGAGATCTCGCGCGGAATCCACCCCGGCAATCACATCGTCCTTCTTGGCAAATTTGCATCTAGCATTCTAGAGTTGAAATAGGATCTCTTCCTTCTAGTAGATAGGTTCGCGTTCTTTGACAACTACACCAGGTTCGCCGTCCGAGAGGAGCGTTTCCCTCCCTAGTCCTCCGTCGATGTCGAGATGTTCATCCCCGTAGATCCCGTTTACGGCCCCACAGTAATCACCCCCCATTATCTTTGTTTATGCGTGTTTTGCTTTAATTCTAGCTGGATGTTCTGTTATATCCTTTCTCTATCTGGGCTCATCTTTGAAATGGATGAATTCCTTACTTCTGTAACCACCATATTTGAATTCCTTATTTTTAGGGTCACCCATTTGTGTATGTGTCTTGCTTTTACTCCATCTGCGTGCGAAATCATCCTCTGTGATTGGGAATCCTGCCAGGAAAAAAGAACGGGATGGGACTCCAGCAAGCAAGAATGGTGGCAAGGGTAATACTGGAAAAATGGTAGTAACAGTAATGAAAATGGTAAACATACAAAAACAACTGAAAAAAGTAGACACAAAAAAAATGGTGAAAATTATAAAAGTATACAGCTATAATTTGTGATTGGATCCAAAAAATTGAAAACGAAAATACAATAAAAATACCCAAAATGAAAAGTGTAAACGTACGGGCCCTGAATTTTGCCTTCAGATCAAGACAAGATACCTAACACAACACCAACAAACACTCGCAGGTGCGCGTGTGAGAGAGAGCGAGAGATTTGAAAAGTAAATTTGGTCGTCACTCCGTCAGTACGATCACATATATTCAACGATTGCAGTAGTCGAATGAAACGCCTTTCCTCTCCATGAAGTGTAATATAATACCGAGTAATATACTCCTACAAAATCTTTCTTAAAAATGAGTAATTTTTGTGAAACGGATCAAAAAAGAAAATTAATCAAATTATATAAAATGGAAGAAATAATATGATAGTAGTTATCCTTTATCCTTTTTTTTAAATCAGTTTTAATAAATATTATACGCTGCTTTAGATCTTGCCAGTAAAATTTATATCTATATCGATATCTATACAACCTATACAAGAATGAATGTTGTAAATTATTTCTGGAGGATTATATCCTTTGTTAATTACATCAATAACACTTATACTCCTCATTTATGACTCCCTTTTAAATTTGGATGAAATTAAATTAACACTGGACAATAAATTTATTCTAAACATTAAAAAATGAAAAGTCTTGTGAGAAAAACAAAACAAACAAATTCATTTATTACTCTATTTTTAATTTGGTTGAAATGAAATAAATATTGGATAACGAGAACTGTTACTTTGTTTCCTTGCATTTTTTAGTTATAAAACAATTAGCCAATTCAAAAGCTGAAAAACAAAATCAAAACAAAGAAATTGAAATACGTGAAAAATCAGTAAAAAAACAAAAAATTGTTGGCAAAAAAAAAAGGAAAATCAGGGTTCAATATGCATCAAACATGAAAAAAAAATAAAGCTTAAATATGGCACCACTTTGAACTGAAAATATGTTCATTTATTGTAGTTGAAAAACCAGGTGCTTCTGTATTTCATATCGATGAAATATAAAACATTTGATTTTAAAAATTATAAATCTTAAGTGTATACTATAAATCAATTTGCATATAACAAAAATAAAGACATATAGTCATTCTTTTAATTTCTCCACTTACCACCATCAAACATTTCTTCGATTCAAAATCTTACAAAGAAGATTTTCACACATTGAATTGATTACAAATTGCGAATATTATATATACATTTCTTCTAAAACAAGTCGCAAAAGAAATAAGAACATAATTGAATTGCGTTATTTGATCCCAAAATAATTAATGATAGTATCTCAAAAATTATTCTCGACCACAGTTACGTGCAACGCACATGCTCCGTACTAGTATTTTGAAAAGTGTAATAAGTTTTATCTTACACTTATAGACGTGACCCAAAACTCATAGTTGATCAAGAGGACTCGGGAGCAAGCAAGTTGATCAAGAGGAGAGAACACGTTGATCGCGTAACGGAGTGCTTGGTTTATTTTAATTTTTTTTTCTTATAGCTAGTTCTACACAGTACTTATGAGCATAATAACTCGTAACTTAGGACATAAAAAGCACGAGCTTGTTGATCATGATTAAAGGTCGCTAATGTAACAGTTCTAGTGACAACAAAATGTGTCTAAAAATATTTTATAAGTTATTACTCATTCCATCCCAGAAAAAGTTTATTCTGTATTGATTTGATACGCATATTAAGAATTTAAGTCATATATGGTGTGTTTTTGTTGTACCATTTAGAGAAAGGTCAAAAAGAAAGCGGATCAGGAGAGAGAAAATAAATAGTGGAGTGTTAAATATGAAGAGAGAAACATAATAAAAAAAAGTGTAAGATAAGAGAGAAAAATGAGTTGCTAAAAAGTTAAATATGAATAGAGAAACAAAATTAAAAAATATATAAAAATGATAAATATGTACAGATATGTATAATTTTTTATTTTAAAAAATAATTTTTATAAAATAGCCTAAAAAAATATAAAATAGCCTAAAATAGCCTTAAATGCGTGAAATAGGAAGGCAGATGGTTCAAGTCCGTGGCAGGGATGGTCGCAGTCCGCTCGTACGCTTGAAAAGTGACTTCCAAGTCCGATGCATCCAAACAGGTCATTGTACGAACATAAGATCTATGAATTGATTCTGAACTTGCAGATGAGATGAAAAGGGGAGGGAGGGGCCCAGTGTTTGGAATCTTACTTTTATCAATACATATATCAGGGCTCTGTTTGAAAGCTAAAAATGAATTTTCCGGAAAATGTCATTTTACTTTTCATCATCATGTGAATAAAGGCAAACTTTTAGGAACTGTACGTTTATAAAATTTTATTTTGTTTTGATTTTTATAATGATGATAAAAAGATGTCTTTTTTCGTTCCCCTTTTATCTTTTTTCAGTTACGTTTTGGATAAAAAAATCCAAACAGTAAAAATGAAAATAAGGGTGTTTTCACCTTTTTCCACTTCATGCATTTTCTATGTCAGAAAATACCATCTCTGTGTCAGAGAATACCATTCTCTGTCTCCTTTCTCTGCCGCCTAGCGCTCCCCCTCTCTCTCTCTCTGTAGATGCCTCACCGTCAAACACCCAGATCTCCTTCACCATGTAAGCCTCAGTCAAGAAAATTGACTATAAATCCCAAGCCATAAGCATATTGTTGCCAAATGAATGGGGTTCGTTGCCACGTGGAGGTGTCACAAAGGATACAGTCTGAGTCAGCTTCTAGGTAGGCAAAGTGGGAGGCAGCAAGGATGGAGTAAGGGCTGACAGCAAAGCTCCCCAGACAGGTCGCGAAGGCTGACAGTGCTGCACAGGCAAGGCAACGACGAACAGGGCCGGCGGTCGATAGTCCGAGTCGAGGGTGCAGCGTCAACGGTTCGATGTCAGGAGTCCAAATGTGTTTCTCTCACTAGAATTCTAGAGAGAATGACTTTTTTTAGAGATAAAGTGAAAATGCCAAATAAGAGAAAATATCTTTGAATAAGCTCCAAAGTCCACTATTTATAGGCAAAAATGTGAATGTGTCATCAACTGACACGTGTCGTCCTCTGGGAGTGACACGTCACTAGGGGTCCAAAGTACTGATTCTCCGTTAGACTGCTGGTCCCCGAGTTTGTGCTGCCCTGCCCTTGCAACATCTCTCTGCCTGTCTGAGGATACTGATCATACCACGGTAGCATGGTCAGAGTAGCCCGTTGCCCCAGCCACTAGTCCAAGCCCTTACTGAATCCCATAAGGTGCGTCAAGAGATGCGCAGAGAACCTGATAGCGGTAAAGGTTGCCCCCTGTAGCCAACTGTCAGGCGGACTAGGCCCGATGCCCTCCAAGGACCTGCTCCCATTTCGGAGTGACCCGGGGGTCATTGCCCTAGTGTCGACGATTAATAGTAACATGAATGGGCATGGTCACCGCTCAGTGCTTAGAGTCCGTTACAGGGAAGTCTTCGTGTCGGAGCCCCCCCTCCGTGAGTGTGATGTTGATAGCTTCAAGGTTGTGTCGGCGATGGCTTTAGGGTTGTGAGCCCATCCCGCTGCAAGGGCCAGAGCCCGTCGGGTGATTATGTCGGCGATGGCCTTAGGGTTGTGAGCCCATCCCACTACGGTGATTGTACTGGCGATGGCCTTAGGGTTGTGAGCCCATCCCGCTGCGAGGGTAGAAGCCCCCCCGGTGATTGTGCTGGCGATGACTTTAGGGTTGTGAGCCAATCCCGCTGCGAGGACCGGAGCCCCCAGTGATTGTGCTGGCGATGACTTTAAGGTTGTGAGCACATCCCACTGTGAGGGCTGGGGCCTTCCCTGTGATTATGTAAGCGATGGCTTTAGGGTTGTGAGCCCATCCCGCTGGGAGGGCCGGAGCCCTCCCGGTGATTGTGCCGGTGATGGCTTTAGGGTTGCGAGTTCATCCCGCTGCGAGGGCTGGAGCCCCCAGTGATTGTGTCGGTGATGTCTTTAGGCTTGTGAACCCATCCCGCTGGCATGTAACATGATTACGACGCATAGGTACGACGACTACCATCGCGAGACAATACCTAGTGTCAGGGCACCTATCATAAGAATGGCATCGAGAGCGGCGATGAGTGTAGCGGAACGATGCCTATATGACGATGCGCGACCATAAGCGACGGTTGTTGCGATGACGATGTGTGGGCGACAACGAGTGTCGAGCGACCAATAGTGGTGAGTGAGCATTGCAGAATACGTTGAGTGAGATGTCAGCAACGTAAGCAGGTTCCCTCCCCCAAAGACAGGGATGGTCGACCCCCCTTCTAAAAAGGGTGGCCGACCCCCAAAGACAGGGGTGGCCGAACCCCTTGCAAAGATGGTGGCCGACCCCCTTGCAAAGAGGGTGGCCGACGCCCTTAGAGTTTATGTTTCCTTATGTACACTCCGACTACTCGACTAATTCCTGAATATATTTGGGAGTTGTTTAAACGGTTTCGGTTAATCAATTCATTTTCACTTATAAAAAATTACTAATTTTTTTTATAATACTCTACTTTTTCACACTAACTGTGAATCGGCAAAAGAATGTTTCCATAAATTCAAATGAAAAGAATCTCAATCCTTACTAGTAAGCCTTACTTGGAAGGTAGTATCATACTTTTATTGTATTTTGTCATGAACTTAACTATTTGCTGCTCTCTTTCTAGCACGCACACACAAACCTACACTTGGCAGCCACCACCGATTACTGCTGATTGCCATCAACCAATTCTGGCAGCCGTCGCCGCCGCCAACCACTGACAGTCGTTGTCGGTCAACCCCTGACAAATCGCCACTATCAACTACCACAAACCACAATTGGCCAATTCCGGTAGCCATCACCTCCAATCATTGATAGTCACCGCCAGCCAACACCATAGCCCAGTCGAAGGTCGTTATCCATTTCTGGCATCACATCTGTTATACCCCAAAAATTTTCCTTGTGTGAAATTATGATTTTAAGCAAATTAAGTTTGTGGTCTTTTTGAAAAATATTAAGAAAATGGTTTGTGATTGTTTCTGAATTTTTTGGTTGAATGAAAGTGGTTTCATTCGAATAAAAACTATTTGATTTTTTTTTTTAAGTTTTGGAGTCTGAAGGATTCGGTCGAAGGAAAATATTTTACTTCTAACGAAAAGTATTTAAATTGTGTAAAATGAGTGATGCCAAGGAAAGTGGGTTCGCAGTCGACGTGGATGTGCCATAAAAATGCAGTCCGAGTCAGATGCCAAGTGTGATGATGTGGGACATAGCAAGGGCGGAGCAATGGCAGAGACCAAGGGCGGAGCAATGGTAGAGACCAAGGGCTTCCCAAACAGAGCCTGAGGGTGGCAGTGCTACGAGGGCGATGGCGCAGGGTGAATACACGATGACAGTCACAGTCCGATACTTAGGTCCAGAGTCAGGGTCCTGTATGTTTATCTTTATAGGATTCTAGAGTGAGAAAGTGAAATGTCTAACCTCCCAAATGAATTTTCAAGACCTCTATTTATAGAGGTTGAGATGATGATGTCATCACGCGACACGTGGCGCTCCCCGAGAGTGACACGTCACCGAGGGGGTCCACAGTTGCCGGTGCTCCATGGACTGTCGAATCGCATATTCACCCGCCCTGCCCTGCACAGTGTCGCTCTGTCTATCTGGAAAGACTGGCTCCCACAGCGTCAGTGTGGCCAGAGAATGCCCTTGATCTAGCCACCAATCCAAGACCTTGCAAAGTCCCATAGGCCTGGCAGTGGTGGGGAAGACCTGATGCCCAATTACCAGGTGGACTAGGCGTGATGCCCTCCGAAGACCTGCTCCTATCTTGGAGTGACCCAGGGGTCATAGTTCATAGGGGTGTCGACGCGAGCCCCTAGTGCTGGAGCACGTAGGCCAATCACGAAGACACCCTGACGGAGATAATGTCCCGAAGGATTCGCCTATCCCTTTGCGAGGGCCGGAGCCCCCATGATTGTGACGGCGATGGCTTTAAGGTTGTGAGCCCATCCCATGGCGGCGATGACTATAAGGTTGTGAGTTCATCCCGCTGAGAGGGGTCTTCGTGCCGGAGCCCTCCGTGATTGTGACGGCGATGACTTTAAGGTTGTGAGTCCATCCCGTGGCGGCGATGACTATAAGGTTATGAGTCCATCCCGCTACGAGGGCCGGAGCCCCCCATGATTGTGAAGGCGATGGCTTTAAGGTTGTGAGTCCATCCCGTGGCGGCGATGACTATAAGGTTGTGAGTCCATCCCGCTGCGAGGGGTCCTCATGCCAAAGCACTACGAACGGAGCCCCCCGAAGCATGTAACATGATTATGGCGCATGGGCACGGCGACTACCATCGCGAGACAATACCTGGTGCTGGGGTATGTATCATGAGAGTGGCACACGGGCGCGGCGACGAACGTCTCAGAGACAAATACCTGGTGTCGTGGGCACACATCATGAGAATGGCGCAAGGGCACAGCGACGAACGTCGCGAAACAATACTTGGTGCTTGGACACATGTATCATGACAATGGCGCACGGGCGCTGCGACGAACGTCTCGGGGATACACTTGGTGCCAGGGGCACACATTATGATAATGGTGCAAAGGCGGAGTGACGAACATCACAGAGCAATACTTGGTGCTGGGGGCACGCATCATAAGAATGGTTCAAAGGCGCAGCGACGAACATCGCGGAACAATACTTGGTACTGGGGTCACGCATCATGAGAATGGAGCAAGGGCGCAGCGATGAACGTCGCAGAACAATACTTGGTGTCGGGGCAGTGTTATGAAAGTGGTGCAGCGACGAACGTCGCGAAGCCATACTTGGTGCGGGGGGCACGTGTTATGAAAGTAGTGCGGCGACGAGCGTCGCGAAGCCATACTTGGTACCGGGGGCACATATCATGACAAATGGAGCACGGGCGCGGCGACAAACGTCATGGGGATACACTTGATGCTGGGGCACATATCATGAGAATGGCGAACGGGTACGATGATGAACGTCGTGGAGACGGCGCACGGGCAAGCGTCGGGTGTCCCGAAGATGGGATATGAGCTGAGTGTACCTGTCATAACAAGATGATGAATGCAACATGTAGTAATGACAAAGTTGGGAGTGATGGTATGTTGTCGTCGATGACGGGTCATTCGGTGGTAGTGCGCGACTTTGGGTGATGGGCATCATGGGAGTGGTATATGGTCACAGACGACGGACGTCAAGAGGTTGATGCATGACGAACGTCGCGAGGTTGATGGACGACGGACGTCACGAGGTTAAAGTTGATGCACGACGTACGTCGCGAGGTTGATGCATGACGGACGTCGCGAGGTTGATGTACGAACGTCCGTAAACATCGCAGGGGTGGTCGAGGTAGACCCTAGGGGGTGGCCAAGGCCAATGGCCAATTCCCATGAAGGGAGGCCAAGGCCACTCCTCCTTTTTGGTGAACTTTGGGCTCGCCGACGGTAGGTGTTTTGATGGGCAATGACAAATCTAAAAGTTGCATTACGACGAACGTGTTGCCGTGAGTCGTACCCATGTGACGAACAAGGTGCCAAAGTCACATACGAAACATACGAAGTAAAAAAAGTACAAAAAATGACTTTGCACGAAAAGTGAAGAACCAGGGGGAAGGCGAAAGCCAACCCCCCATGGGAGGCCGAGGCCGACCCCCATGGCCTTGGGGGAGGCTGATGTAGACCTAATAGGTTTGGCCAAGGCCTTTGCCCCTTAACCCCGTTGCTCCGGTTGCGCCACCGGTCGAAATTTTTGATGAAAAGGTGTTCGGGTGGTCTCGGTGTGACGAACATGCTAGCGTGAGTAATGTTAACGTGAAATAATCGGCGCCTAAGTCGCGTACGAAGCACGCGAAGCGAGAAACACATGTGACTTGGGCGCGCGCACTTTGACCTATTCGATGCGTTAGAAAAATGACTGTTGACAATGTGGACGTGTTCGCATGAAATAGGACCCCTAGTGGTCCCTTGGGTATGACCAGAATAGGTTGGGAACAATGAGTTAGTGAAGTTTTCATTCGAATTAAATTTATTTAATTCAAATGAAAACCTGTTTTTGGTCGAATGAAAAGATTTTTTTTCGTGTTTAATGAGCTACTGAAGTTTTCGGTCAAAAAAAAAGTTTCTGAAGTTTTCAGTCGATGAACAGTGATTCGGTTGAATGAATAGTACTTTCGATTGAATTAAAACTCATTTTCGGTCGAATTAAAAAAAATGAACCATTTTTACTTCTGTTGGTTTCGGTCGAATGAAACCATTATTTTTGGTTGAATGCAAACTTGATTTTTCGTCCCATATAAATAGCTTTCTTTGCCCTTTCTAGTCTTTTTGGGAATTCTATATTCCTTTTTCCCTTGCGGTGGAGAGAGAGAGAGAGAGAGAGAGGCTTGAAAAGTTTGGGAGTTCTAAGGTGGAGCTTAAGGAATTTTATTTCTCAAACGCTTGATTAAGGTAAGGGTTTATTTTCAAAATTTAAATCAGCGATGGACCAATCGCTCATGTAAGCCCTAAGTTTCTTTTTGAAATCTGAACTTATTCAAATGGAGTTAAGTGATCCTTCTTCACATTTTGATTAAATTTTGTTATGAATAACCTGTTCTCAGTGTTATGATTTGTGAAAATCAAATTCCCGTCGAATTTGTTTGACCTCAGATTTTGATATACTGATATCATTCGTTTCAGTGAATTATGATTGTCATTATTTCGTAAACTTCGCTTATCATTTGACAAGTTTGTTATTTGATAATGTTATTTTGAAGCCTTTGAATATGATTTGACATGTCCGATATTTGATAACGGTTATTATGAGATTTTGTTTGGTAATTTTATGAGCCATGTCATAGTGTATGTGACTTATTTTCAACTTACCCATGTAGATTGGAACGTGGGCTAGCTCAGCGAAAATTGAGTTAGAGATCGCGATCTTACTTTCTGAAACGGCCTCATATGTCAGTAACGACACATGCGATCACTTTCTGAATGGCTCTCTAGTGTCTATTTCCGTACTCAGATATATTTTGACATTTGATATTTGGTTTGACCTCTGTTCAGTCAAATCTGGTGTGCTTTTGAAAATCTTGTCTTCAGATATATTTTGACATTTGAAAATTTGGTTTGACGTCCGTTCAGTTGAAAGTTTTGTGTATGTCTTTGTATTCAGATATAGTTTGACATTTGAAATTTAGTTTGATGTCCGTTCCGTTGAAATTTTGTGCTTCCAAAATTTTTCTTCTTAGATATTTTTGCTTTTGTTTGATTGGTCCTTTGAGCTACCTTATTAGGCACTTGACTCATTCCCTTATTGTTTTTTCTTTCAGGTGATTAGTAGGTGCGATTTTGAATTTAAAAGAGCTAGCTGGGTGACCAAGAGTTAGCTGCCTTATTTCAGAGTTAGTATTGACCTTTAAGTGTAACAATTAAGACAAGCTGATATTACTTATGTTTTAAATTTTGACACTCCTCGTCAGAGAATTTGGGTTGTATAAAAGATTTGGGCCACTATGTCAGATATTGATATATTTTGAGAATTATTAGTACATGCTCTCTGATTGACCGTTTAGGAGATTTATGATATTTTAAAGTTTTTCTAATTTACCAATTGGGAGTCTTCTGATAATTATATGATTTTATCAGATCTCTGTTTATTCTGCATTAACGTTCTGTAAATAAAATGCGGGGCATAACAACCTCTGCCCATCGCCACTACTAACAGAAAAGAGATAACATTTTTTTAAAAAGAAATGTGACCAACTTAAGGCAGAAAGGATTAGAAAAGTGAGCTGGGGTCGACTCGTGCTGAACCAGGTCAAAAGAAGCGGGTTGAATTTAAATGAAATGGGTTAAGACGGGTTTTACAAAAAAAGAAAAAAAGATGTGACAATACGGGATGGACGAGCAAGTAAAAGGGGGACAGGCGTCCCATATTGCCATCTCGAGTCCATAATTACATGTACGATGAGACCATAATTTGAAGCAAGTGAAAGTGAGTTGTTTGGTACATTTCAAATCACACATGTGCTCTTGCTCACCAAAAGTAAAAGAAGACCATGTGTACTATTTCCCTCTCCATCTTTGTTGCCCTAATCTTCAAGAACTGTTCATCAGATCTCATCTCATGCACCAATAGACAACAGATAATTCGTGTGAAATTCTAGCTACCACGTGTTCACCCTATTAGACAGCCTTTGTTTGGAGCTAGTCCCCTTCCATGAAGTACAAAAATAAAGCTTGTTTATATGAGAAAGGCTTGGCAAGTAGGAGTATTATGTAACGTTGAAAGTGGTCGGAGACTCTGAAAGAGAGCTCTGGTAATTAGAAAATGATGATGATGACGATGATTTCATCAAGAAGGCACAAAACCCAACTTGACATGGGGCTCGCGAGCCACTGCAACTTGCCCTGCTAAATGGAGAAACTGTAGTCCCCTGCAATGTCCATCACCTTGGTGCTACGTGAAGAGATTGATTTCTCTTTTAGGCTAATCGCGTTGCCCTAGATGGCCGACCAGACTCCCTGACCCTGATTGTGATCGTATTATTATATGTTATCCAAGTAATCTGCACAGATTAAGTGATACTTTATACGGAGTTTCAGCTGTCATTTGTCTGAAAAATCCTCTGGGACTATCACGGTTATTTTTTTTATATATTTTTTATGATAAGATAAATGCTTTGCTAAAGCACAAAGGACTTTCACCAAGCAATTAACAATGGCTAAAACAACATCAACAATCATGTAAAGCTGGATTTTGACTAAAGTTTAGGTGGGATCCTAATAATGTAGTAGTATCATTTTTTTTCTTTTGAATGAAATGTCTAATCAGAGTGATATTCACAAAGTTTGTTTTCACACTCTAAATACTCGATAGTGTTATAATTTGTCGCTAAAAGTTAATACCCGTGGTCGTCTACTTTTTAGTGGACAATAAATGTGTGAAGAAGTATTTGAAGTTGTAAAAATAGAGATTCTATGTGACGTTCTGTTATCAATTTTTCCTTTAAAATTAGATTAGGCAAAACTCATGCACCAAATAAAGTGGTTCAGACGATATCGAAAAATTAGGATTCGGTTCCTCACTTGTACTATAGAGGACCCATGCTCTTCAAACTTCCTCAACTATTTGCAAGGACCATAACTTTCAATTGTATAAACACTGTCCAATCTCGTTAGCAAGATCGAGAAGATGTCTACTTTCTCTTAGTATTACATTTGCTTCATAAATTTCAACTAGAATGAAAAAATTATCATCCAAAAGAGCATATGTACATGCGTCCTCAACCACCACGTGACCATGGTTCCAACATTTATCAGTGGCCTTCAATTTTACTAGATAAGTTCATATGCTGAGAAAATTCAGGTGACTCTAACCAAATAATGTACTATATGTTTCGCTTTAAAAACGAGATACTACTGCTCTACTTGTAGGAATATAGTTATAACCCTACAGCTTCACAATAACTATAACTAATGGTGTTTAAATATTTTTAGTCACCTTTATTTAGTGACGCTAAAAAATACTATTAAAAATTATCGTTCATTTTTTTGATAAAATACTATTAATTATATTTAATAATTATTAATTTTTATTGTATGACTAATTATAATTATTTCCTTATAATCCGAGTGGCGGCAAATATGTTCCCATCTGCCCATTTGGTCAGGCCCGTGTCTAGCTTGCAAGGAGAATTTGTTTTCTTCAACGTCATTTGTTTTAAGGTAAAATGAGATTCTCCACAGATATAATCCCCTGATTGCATTGGCTGCATCAGACTTCACACTGTGATTAAGTGATGGGACGTAATAAGTGGTCCAAAAATGGACCATCTCATTTAGTTGTCTACACAGGCCAGCGAGTCTATTAAGGGTGGCGATTCATGAATTATTTAATCGATCTCGATCTACAAATTCGACAGATAACTCGTTAATAAAAAAAACAAAAGATCTGACTGATAGAACAAATACAGATAGTATTTTGTGGGTGCGCAACACGACTCAAAGCTTCAGAATATATACACACACGCACACAATTAGTTTTAATATCAAAGATAAAGATAAAGATAAAAAAATTACATGATTAAAAAATTAACAAGAGAAAGGTAGCAAAAGAAATATACAAAATGTCGCCCTTTTGCAGTCGCTTTCATACTATTAGTGACAATATGCAATTAATGATGATTTAACCGGACAAAGAAAGGAGGTAGAGTTATTTTGAGAGATGGAAGTCAGATAGGGATGGGTAGTGGGGCTAGAAAGTATAAAATTATTTAAATCTTAATTAGTATGCAGATTAGTTAAATGATCATTACTAAATTTTATTAGGAATAGGAGACAATGATTTTAAGAAATAGAAAAAAGGTATAATAGGAAGTTCAAAAAGTTCAGCCACGAAAAATGCTTTTCCTTAACAATAGTTCGAACTACAAATAATAGTGTTTGTTTGTACAGAGTGAGTGTTGATTTTGTAATCACAAAACTAAAGGAGACTAATTAGGTGCAAGCAAAGGAAATTATCTTTTTTTTAGTCAAGTGTCAAAATGCAAATGAAATTTATAGTCAATTAGTCATAGGCAAAAACGAACTCGACGGCTCATTTCGTCTCGATTCGTGCCGATCAAAAGAAATGTAAAAACTTATTCTTCATCCAAAAGAGTTATAATTCTTAATAATAGACCGCATATTCACTTCTGATCGATCAAAACATAAGCAGAAAACAAGTTTATAATTCAAAAACTGTTCTCTCACGCAAAGATAGCGTCTCTTGTTCTGAAACGTACTAGAGCTATGTCAGCCACACGTTTGACTGAATAAAAACAAGCAAAATCAGTCTAAAATAAAGGGATCAAGACTTTCATTAGCCACGTGAAACTAATTTTATCAGTCTTCTATCCTTAAAATGGACTATATAGATGTCATTGTTATGACAATAGAGATCGTCAGTCAGAAAGAAAAACAGAGATCATAAAGACAAATTGGTCCCCTGATGAGTCCTTTGATCTTGATGTTTAGTGGTTGAGTTGCCACTTGCCCCTGCTGCAACTTGTCACCGTCACCTCAAGGTATGCATGCATTTCACATTTCAAATTTCAAATTTCAAATAATGCGACAAATGCCTCACGCCCCCACAGAGTGTACGTATTGCTCCCCACCATCTTGAAAAACCTAGGATCGATGCGGGTCTCATTTCCCATGCTGCAATAGCGACCCAAGAGAGACATTATCACAGTCTCCTCGCCGGACAATAAATCAAAAGGTGAGGCTCCAAAATGACGTAATGAATTAACGTTGAACGTGTTGCAAGTTAGCGAAATGAAAAAAAAAAGCAATGATAATGGTTTGATTCAAAAGATGTGATTTGAAGTTACTCGCTCACAAGTTTTGTTGTGGCCAATACGTACCTGAATCGTGTGGCCCAAGCTTCGGTTCTGATGACTGTAGCCATTTCTCCCGCATTTTGTCTCGACTGTCCATTATCTCGAGAGAATGTTGTTTTGATGATGATAAAAATGACATAATACAAAATGTGAATGATTTATCAAATTCGATAAATCTTCTCCAATCTCGTTTGTCATTTTTAGAAGTACACATTTATATATGAGGTAACCAACTCCCCCCACCCCGCGCTGTGTTGTGGATAGGGCTGCGACTTTGAGTTGGGCTTTATGATTTTAATTGACTCACTCAAAAAAAATTAAAATTTTACCCAATCCACCGAAGTATAAAGTGGGTTAAAATTGGTTAAGCTTATATAATAATGAGTTATTCGGATTGAGCTTTTAAAAGCCCATTTGATAAAAAGTCATATTTTTTAACCACCACCTGCGTTGGCAACAGCTGCCGCCAGGCATCACTGGCCACCACTGTGCTGCCGGCCACCGCTGCCGATCGTCGGCCCCCTCCCCCCACCTCCTGCCGGCCACCACCGTCGCTGGCTGCCGCTGTCAACCATCGTCCACCATAGGCCCCGGCGGTTACCGCCATCACTCACCACCCACCATTCTATTTTTTATTTAAATATAAAATATATTTATTCTATTTTGATTGACCCATTCAAATCCAAAAAAGTCCACTAATCCAGCTTAACCCAATTTATTTAATCTTTCTTGAGTTAAAGCTCGTTGGGCTTTTTAAACATAATAATTTTTTTGGGTTGGGTAAAAAACCAACCTTGCCCATTCAAGTTAAAAACTTAGTTGTGGTTGAACGCTCTGATTTATCCACTTATTATCGACAGTGACTTTTTGCTAACTACGCTTAGTGACATTTATCAAATAGATAAAATTGCAACAAATCTTAACATCATTATTTTGATGCCATCAATTAAATGCTATAATCTTAAAACTGTACCCTCAAATTTATCCCCAGTATAGCTTTGGTACCCAAGTTTGAAGGTATGTCAAAGAAGTACCCAGCTTTGAAAAAGCGTATCAAATCAGTACATCGGCTAACGAATGACGGATACCGTTAAAAAGTCCGAGGGGTACGACTGTCAATAACAGAAAAATAAGATCTCAAAAACACGCCGATTTTCAAATAAGTACTCAACTTTGAAAAAGTGTACCAAATCAGTACCTCAATTTTTTGTCTTCCTTAATTTAATCAAAACAAAAACAGAAAAATACATTAAAAATTGTTGATAATTTTTCAACAATTTTTTCTTCCTTAATTTAATCCTTAAAAAAAAACTCACTCACACACTTTCTCTCTAAAAAACTCTTCTCTGCCAAAAAACTTTTTCTCTCTAAAACTCTCTCTACACCCCATGAACATCAATCTACGATGGTCTCAGCCCCACTATTGTTTCTCTGCTCAACCTTGCATCTGGCTTTTCGACTCCCATATAACTCTCTTTCTCTTCTCCTTCATTCTTTGAAATTTTATTTGCAATTTCTTTATGTACTTCGGCGACACATCAAATTCCATTCTCTGGCGACCATGCTGGTATCACCCACGAGCCACCGTGCCGGCAACACCCTCTGGCGACTACACCGGCAGAGCTCGAGATCAAGGTCTGGGTTCTTTTGATCTGTGTTTTTCTTTGTTGACACTTTCCCCTTTGTGTTGGCAAAATAAATCTAGATTGGCGGGAGATAGGTGCCAGAGCTCGATTTAGGTAGAGGCGGCAGTGTTGACTAGCACGCGCGGACCAATGGGAGTGGCGGCTTAGTAAGGGGCACTGAGGATTGTAGAGGAAATGGGCTTGGCCGAAGTTTGAATGGAATGCCTCCGGCAGTGAACCATCGGATTTCTTCTAGGCACGGGTGCAGTGTACCCATTAGTCCCAAACTCCATCATTTTCTTACTGGTGCAAGTGTGGTCTCCTTTTGTGCTTTGAGAAGGTGTGAGATGTGAATGACGGAGGAGATGGAGGAGGATGAGGAGGAGCGCCAGAGAGTTTTTTTGTTTTGTAAGGATTAAATTAAGGAAGAGAAAAATAGAACGGCTGTGATAGTGGCACGTGTTTTTAAAATTTACTTTTTTATGTATTTTTTCAACAATTTTTAATGTTTTTGTTTTGATTAAATTAAGGAAGACAAAAAATCGAGATACTGATTTGGTACGTTTTTTCAAAGTTAGGTACTTTTTTGAAAATTGGCGTGTTTCTGAGATCTATTTTCTGTTATTGACGGTCCTACCTCTCACACTTTTTAACAGTATCCGTCGTCCATCAGCCGATGTACTGATTTGGTACGCTTTTTCAAAGTTTGGTACTTTTTGGCACACTTTTCAAACTTGAGTACTAAAATTATAATGGGAATAAACTTGAAGGTATAATTTTTGGATTAGGTCTTAATTATATTTAGTAACTATTAACTATCGCTGTAAGAGGAGGTTGCAACCTCTAACAGAGGTGGAGCCAGAAAGTCTAATCGGGGGTGTCAAAAAACTATAAGAAAAATTAATTATTAATTGTACTATTCATACTACTAATCATACAAGTTCACTATTCATCATTTGCACTAAATATATCAGTAAAAATGCCTCTAGTAATATTTAGCAATAATTAGTGGTCAATATATGGCGGGATCCTACTATCGATGTTGCAACCGAAACCTTTACTTTAAAATTTATCACCTTTAATTTGGTCATGGCTGGATTTTTCTTTTGGCTGGTCATTTTAGGGAGGATTATTGATCAGGGCCTTGAAGAGAAAATTTTAAAAAATATGTTTGTAAACAAATAACAACGCTATTAAACGTTAGCGATCTCCAGTTTAGTTTAAAAAGTTGAACATCGCATGATCGGCGATGACGCTTTTACAAAAATTGCGACTAATTATTTTATAGATTGAGATCATTTTGCGATTTAACTTTTAATCCTAAGATTGAGTTAATATAGCCGACCTTAGCGATTTAACTGTTTATCATTGATAATTGTTAAATGCAGTTAGTGACATTAGATTATTGACGATAAAATAGCACTGCAAATATTTTTTGGTGAGGGTTTGTGTAAAATTGACACATCATAAATAGCGTCAATTGATCGTCGCCATACGAGGTTCATAGTTATAGTTGAAATTTATCCTAAAAGTTAAGAAAATATAAAAATTTAGCCACTTCCAGCAGGGAGAAAGTATTAGCTTCCTCGATGATAAATCTATCAATCTATAATCAGCAAACAAGATGAGATAAATAACTTTCACGTACGTGTTGTGCAACGATGCCGTTTCCATTGACATCACAAGGAACATCCTCTCGGGACAACGTATTGTCGAGACAAGATGCAAGCAGATGGTTACAATCATCATAATTGAAGCCACGGTCACCTGATATGGGTACATGTGGCATGGTACAAAGTTTTTGGGTGGATTGTCATTTTTCTTTTTTCACCTCTCACCAACTTGGTTATATTTATATATTTGGAGGTAATGAATTCATGTTTACTATACTTCGAAAAACTATTTAAAGTCGCAGTTCCTAATCACGTAATTTGGACTAAACAAACAACTGATGGCATTTTATTGTTCTATTAACTCTTTTATTTTACATTTTAAAAATATTTTTAAACTGCATCATTTTCGATGCACGTCTTTTAGTCTTATTTTTTTTAGGTATCCAAAGAGTTTTCTTGCAAAAAGGCTGTGATAAGGTACTCTGCATATAGGGCCAAGTTCTATGAGATACTGTAACATGCAAGCACAAAGTCGACGACATTGGAGGGAACTCTCACTCTTCGCTAAATTGGGTCCATTATTATTGTTATATATAATCTCTTTTCCTTTTTTTGGTTGGCAGGTTCACGAACTTGTTGATAATGATTAATGAATCAAACTACGTAAGATTGATTTATATTCAAAATAATCATTACTCTCTCCATTTTATTGATTTTCTTGTTTTTGTTTTCTCTTTTGGTAAATTCTTAAGATGAATTCAATTCATGTAAAACTTGGATTAAACTCAACAACAATATAGATTATACGAAAATTGTGTAGTAAGTCAAAATAAGGGTAAATGATAATAAACCCGGTTTGACATTTTCTAAAGTTTGTCATAAGAGTCTGCATAGACCGACTAAACTAAATGTTGCTAGAGTATGATTGCCTTTACTGTAAAAAGATTTTGACTGCAACTCAACAAGAATAATAACTTACATACATCTTATATAATGATAAACAGCTGCCGTTATACATTACTAGTGATATTTTTGTCGATATACAAAGCGACAATTCTAAGTATTATTTATTTATTGTCATTTTTTTTAAAAGTTACAAAACATATTTTTTAACTATTATTCGTCGCTATATACGATACTGTTATCTCTTTTTGCGACCTGAATTACATCTAAAACCTTTTCTCTTGCTGTTGGAGCCGAAAAATTGGAAAAGGTCACGCATGCAGTTCCCAGTCCCAATTGAATTGAACAACCTTTGCGTCTCCATCGCAGCAACGGCCAAATCCTCCTTTTGTCGTTTACTCTGTTTTTGGGGCCACGTGTTATAATTATAATAATAAATAAGCTAAAAGATGTTTAAGTCTCCAATTTGGTCTTCTTTATGGCCTCCAAAAAGGGATGAGATTTAAAATTTGCACATCTAACCGCCGGAGACTGCCGGCAGCCACCTCTTTTGACTGCTCCGGCCGCCGGCGACCACCGCCGGAGACTGCCGGCAACCACCGTGGTGAAACCTAGTGTTTCAAAATAAAAAGGGTTACTTTATCATTGGCTTGTTAATTAAATTTGTCACTTAATAAAGTGAAATAGTGTTTTAGCTTCATGGTTGTTAATTTTTACTTACAACTGTGGCTACAATGTGTCGCTAAAGAGAACCAATAGAGCTCAATATCAGCCAAATTGAAGTGATTGTAATTAGAGTCCTAGCCTTTCTTATAATTTAGGAAAAATTACAGTAATGTTTCTGAAATTAGGGTAAGATTATCGTCAAGGATATTAAATTTTAAAATATAACAGATCGTGACCAACAATTTTAAAAACGCGTCAGTCCTGTTCATCCGTCATGAATTCCTTAGAAAAGTGTAACTTTTTACTTATATCATCAACAAGTATTTTTAAATTGACAATACTACCCTTATACGATATGCAAATGGTGTATTTTATGAGATTTAAAACCTTATTTTTTAAATTTAAATTTGCAATCATAATTTTTAAAAAGTTAAAACATCATTTTGCAAAATAATATTTAAAACCCTAATTCTTTCTATCTCTCTCCAAATTTTTAATTCCAAGATCTTTCAAAATAAAAAAAACCTTAATTTTCATTCTCCCCAATGCATAACTCACGCTGTAGCCCCCTCCCTCTAACCCACGCCGACACCACCCCCTCCCTCAGCCCCACCTCGCCGCCGCAACAGATCTCACACCTCTGCTGCAACCAGATCTCCTATACAAGCGGAGTGGCAGCCACGATGCAAGAAGGAGACGGGTGGTACCGTGACTCGCGATGAAATGGGGTGCAATGGTGATTGCGATGGTGGCATGGCGGTGATCGCGAGTGTGCCATGGGGTGCCGTGGTGACCACAAGGGTGTCATGGTGGTGATTGCGACAATAGATCGCAATGAAAGGGCGGTGGTGCTGTGAGCTTGAGGTGGTTTTCCGGCTGAGCCATGATGGCGACATGGAAGCGGACGGAAACTGCCTCTTCACAGCATCAATGAGGTGATGGGGCTGAGTGGGGTTAGCGTGAGGGATATACGGCGGCATACTCGCCTGAAGTGGTGGAGGTGTCGGGGCTGCAGTGGTGCGATTGGTGTGTGTGTGAGGTTAAAGAGGAAGACCATGGGCAAATCTGGAATTTCAATTTTATTTTGAGGCAATTAAGTTTTTTTCGTCAAATCCGTATTCCGTTTGGTGTAATTTGTCCAAACTAATAGACACGCATGTAATGTCACCCTAACCTTGGACATTACTGTAACTATCCATATAATTTATTTCAAGAAACATAGACAAAGTCATTTTCATAAAAATTGGAATAAGTTTTTTCATCTAAGCTGAATCTAACTTGCGTCATGTTGATAGATAGTATCAATAAAACAACTTATCTAACACAGAAGAATTCTGCCCACACGGTACAAACTCGATGTAATGAGACACGTAAAAGATAACTTGGATAGATATGCATTTCTTTGGGCACAACTTTACGGCATTAAGAGACACGTAAAAAATAACCTAGACAGAGAATCGCTATAGTGATAAGCATCTCTCGAGGCACAACTTTACTAACTTTACAATCCCTTATGAAGCGTTAATTACGACAACCTTGTAGGAATACCTTTCAACAACAATATGAGAGCTTATCTTAAGTGTTAAAGTAGCACAACATTGTTCAGATTCATTAATCTACATCAACAATCTAATTACGAGGACGAAGTAGGATCTTATATGACCATGTAACCAGCCCAACCCTCTATTTTGTTTCGGCAACTTTGGTCACATGACTTCGGAATCGTTTGACATCTTCCAACGAAAGTTTAGTGACACTGAAAACATGTTGATTAATATTAGCCGCAAAAAAATTCGCAAAAAAATATGAATCTTATACGGAGTATTAAGTTAATTCTTTAAAAGCTTAAGTTATTAGATGATGAACTCAATATTATTATATTGCATAACATTCTCCTTCAAGTGCAAGCCTCTAATTGCACGTGAGAAGGACTAATCAAAGTGGTATGAAATATGAAAAGTTACAAACATTGGGTTCGCAACTGTTTTGATAACAAGACTAATCGAAACAAATCAAGGCGCACAAATAAACAAAAGAGTGAGCTGCAGTATTATTAAGGAAACCATATACAAGCAGGTTGGCGCAACAAAGAATTCCGATACTATGTCAAATCTAGTACTTTGTACTGCTCCACCCGTCTCTAAAAAATGATCATTTTTTCTTTTTGAGCTATTCTAAAAAATTGATCATTTTTCATATTACAAAAGACTCCATAAGTATTTTTCATGTTTATTCTTCTTACACTTTTTTATTTTATTTTTCTATTCACATTTAATCATCGACCAACTCCTTTTTCTCTATTCCAACTCACTTTCTTTCCCCCCCTCTTGGGGTAGAATGAGATATTCAGAAAATAGGACTCATATCCTAAATAAGCGTGCAAGTCAGACACGATCAATTAATTAGGAAAGTTTATCTACATAAAAAAAATTGATCGTATTTTCTTTTTGAATTATTCCAAAAAATTAATATTTCTTCATATGTATTTCATTCTTATGTTTTTTTTTATCTCTCTCTCTCTCTCTCTCTATATTTAATCATTCACCAATCCATTTTTCTCTTTCATAGTCCATATTTTTCCTCCCTCGCTTATGCTCTCTCTTGAGCTAAAATGAAAAATTTATAAAATATTTTACATATCTTAAAAAAACATGCAAGTTAAATGAGACAGAATGAAGTATAACATATCACACGTAATTATGTTCTAGAAATCATTGATGACTTACGACTTTTAACTCCAATGATGACTTAGACTTTAACTCAAAATCAAGTAGATAGATAGATAGATAGGTAGACAGACAGCCGTGGATCGAGTAATATAATTCTTCAGGTTAACTACGATCGAGGTATTTTAATCCTAATGAAGGTGACCTCCTTAAACTCGGATATAAAGGCCTCTGTCGGGTTAAGCTGCGTTCCAGAATTGTTGGCAACAAGAGCAAGAATTTAACCCTTTCTGTTACATCAACGGTCAAAACTCGCGAAGAGTCGCAGTACAAATCCATTCTCGACTTGTCACCAACACGGGCTATATAGTTCAGTTAGTTGACATAAACAGAGCCGAAGAAGGTGCAGAGAGAGAAACAAGACGAGAGAGAGAGAGAGAGAGGAGGTTGGGATGGAGAGAGACATAGATGATCTGCCAAAGAACCCAGCAAACTATACAGCTCTAACCCCACTTGGGTTCCTCGAGAGAGCAGCTCTGGTGCACCCAAACCGCAAGTCTCTGATCCATGGCTCTGTGGAGTACACGTGGCTCCAGACTTACCAGCGTTGCCGCCGGCTGGCCTCCGCCCTCGTTCGTCGCTCCTTCGGCCCCGGTAGCACGGTACTCACTGTTATTCCGTCTGTACCTCTGTTTTGGTATCTTTTTGTTTGCTAGATATGACAAAGAACCCAGCTGAATATAGCCCATGTGGATGTATTAATTGAAGCTTATGTTGTGTGAGGTTTTAGCAATTGACGTGGTTTCTATGTTCATGATCCATCCTTGTTATTGCTATAATGATAATCATTATTGATGTTCCCAGCTAATTTAATCCATGTAGAATCATAGACTTGGGTTAGCTAGTGGGAAATTTGAGTTTTGCTATTAATGGAGTTCATATTGCATATCTTTGTCAATAGTATTGGGATTTTAAGCTCTGGAGGTGTGGTGCATGAGCAAATTAGGAATAGGGGACTCTATCAAGAAGGTATTTTGGGAGGATTTTGATGGGGCAGTATAGAGAATACCCGCGGGCAGAAGCTGTTCATTGAAAGAGATTTAAGTGGGCGTGCCGGAAGTATTAGTGGAGGCTTTGAGAGGGTATATATAGAGGATTTGGTTTTGGAGATATGAAATGAATCATCCTAGAGTCCTCAATGGCCTTTAATCTGATGATAACCATCGGTCCATCACCTTCTCCACCAAAAAACCAAAAAAAGAAAAAAAGAATCACTCATATTTAACTACATTTGGTAATGGGTGTCGTTTGTAGCTGGGTAGATTTCTTCCTCACCAGGCAAAAGGACCAGACACTATGTAAAGATTGTTGGGTCATTCGTCGAGTGTCTAACGACACAACATAGGTAACCTCAGAGTTGGGAAAGGAAGGTTTATGGTGAGAGACATCCATGTACTAGTTGTCCAATTTGACTAGAGCACTTGCAACAATACATCCATTGAAGTAGGACAGTGGAGCCTGGATGATGGGCCTAACGTATTGTGGATTGAGGTGTCTGCTTACTTTAGAAGAGTTTCTGGAGAGGGCGAGAGGCTGTTGGAGAATATAGAGGAAATAAAGAAATTTGGTGGAATAAAGTTAAAGAGTGTGAGAAGCTATCCCTCTCCCCTTGGAAATATGTCCATGACTTCATGTTCAGGAAAAAGCAGTACATATTCTGCATGCAAACTCTCTATTTTGTAAGACCCTCTTCTGAAAAGCTGAAATTGCATTCTTGGTTTAAACATGCGTAGGACATGTATAAATATTGCTCCAGAAAAAGTCATTTGATGCGTATGTGTAACCTGTAAATTGACATACAAAGTCAGAGGAGACTACCTAATTCTGGCTTACTTGTATGACATTGCTTCATTGATAATAATGTGGCGGTTGAGCATACACGATCTCTAGGTCTTTTTACTCGTTCCTGTCCAATCTTTTAAATCAGTTGTGAAGTTTTGTTTTCATAATCTTCCACAATCATGGCATCACTGCACGTGGTGGGAAATCCACGTTGCAGGAAGAGCGTGAGTGCGGGGGGGCACACCCTCCCCAACTGTTGAAAATTCCATCTGCTAGTCATATGTGCAGGTGGATGCTTCTTGCAATCCTAAGTAGCGGCCCTCCTATTTTCATTTTTACTGTCTCATGCTGCGCAAGCAGGCAAGGTTGTTTACAGGCATTAAGAAAGTTAGCATGTCTTGGATTGGGGTTCATTTACTTGAAATTACAAGATTTTTAAAATACTGATGTTTATACTTCCTTTTTTTTGGTTATTTTCTCTGTTGCAGAATTAGTTGAAGTACCAACTTTCTGTAGTTTCTGACAGCTGTTTTCACCAAATACAAATTTAAAGTCATGTCTTCTTCTTCTTCTTTACTCCCCCTGTTGCAGCCTTTTCAACCTTACTTAGGCATATGAAAGATTCAATTACTTTCTCAAAACAAGCAAAAAGATATCTTCCATAAGTTATTTGCTTGCAACTAAGTTTTTTTCTTAAAGCTTAACTGAATGATACCACCATCCACTGATATGTAGTGCTCTTCAGTTATGCTTCCCATCTTTATAACGCGTCTAATGCTTGCATGTAGGATCTATTAGTTTCTGTCTTCTTTCTTTTCCGCATGAATGTTTTGTTCCCTATACACCACAGGAAATATTTCGGTTTTGGATACGCCATTAAAAATATTTTCATTTGTCAGAGGCTCCTTGAGCATAGAGCGTAAGAGCAGCATTAACCTAATCACATAGTTAACATGCATCAACATCGAGAGGCCCTATTCCCTATCCGAAAACGGCCTGTAGGCTCGCCACATTTCCCTGTAATTTTAATCGTACTGCACAAAATGAGCTTTCTGACATTTTTTTTAATTAGTTCTATAACTGATCATCGCTTCACAAGTTAAGAACATGAGTATCTTGAGTAAGCTCTGAAAAGTATAACATGTATAGATGGTGGTCAATTTCACAATTCAGTGTGCGAAATCGGGGTTGCCTACTGAACTCACCAATACATGATGCTGAAGGGCATTCAACGGGCCACCAACACGGATAAAGTTATTGCAGGTCTAAACATGCAAAATATAGTCCATGTTTCCATTATCAAGTCATCAATATTCCCTGTATCAGAGTGAGGACCAGTACCCGGCTATAAGATACCCAAGTCTTGATTTTGACATATATGCATTCTGAATGACTTGACTTGAAGCTGATTATTTGGCCCTATAACTAGGTTTTACTATTCCTCTTCCATTTCATTGTCTGCTGTCTCTTTCTCTTTGTTAGTTGCTCAGGTGGAATCATTTATCTCGTCTCCTCTCTTTCTGTGACTTGATTTTAATTCAGATAGAAAAGTAAAAAACCAGATGTGAAGCCCACAGTAGTCCTTGTGTCTCGGAAATTAAATCCACTTACCTTGTGTGGTCAGACCTACGTGAATATATGAACTACTTCATTTACTAGTTGGCACATTGCAACTTACTGCTCCCCCCTTCCCCCCCTCTTCTAATTTATACTGGCAGGTAGCAATAATTGCACCGAACATCCCAGCCATGTATGAAGCTCATTTCGGGATTCCTATGGCTGGTGCCGTTGTAAACGCTGTCAACATCCGTCTGAATGCACCGACTATTGCTTTTCTTTTGGGGCATTCATCATCTGCAGTTGTAATGGTGGACCAAGAGTTCTTCAAACTGGCAGAGGAAGCTATAAAAATACTAGCAGACAAAAGTAAAAGCACATTTAAGCCTCCACTTTTAATTGTCATTGCTGATGAGAGCTGTGATCCAAAGGGGCTTCAATATGCTTTGGGAAGAGGGGCAGTCGAATATGAGAAGTTCCTGCAAACGGGTGACCCAGACTTTGCATGGAAACCACCACAAGATGAGTGGCATAGTATTGCTTTGGGTTATACTTCCGGAACGACTGCGAGTCCTAAGGGGGTGGTTTTACACCATCGAGGGGCTTATCTCATGGCTTTGAGTAACGTTGTGGTGTGGGGAATGAAAGAAGGAGCTGTATACTTATGGACATTACCCATGTTCCATTGCAATGGCTGGTGTTTCACGTGGACACTTGCTGCTATTTTTGGGACAAACATATGCCTTCGACAGGTAACTTACTAACAATTTTTACTTTTAATGCGTGTGGGAAATTATGCTCATATTATCAGATCCACTTGGCCTGATTACTCGTTAATGTTTATTTGAAAAGCATTTTGAGGACTTCTTCTAACTAGGTGCCTGTATAGATGCATTCCTAAACAATTTAACTTCAAAGGTCATGATTAAGGTCAATTTGCTAGCAGCTTTGAAAAATGAAAGGCAACTAGAATTGTTTGTCACCGCTAGGTAATCAAACGTCATGTTTTCTCCGCAAATGTTAATTTTGTTGTTTTTGTTTTGGTGTTTCTGTTCCACATTAAAATTGCTCTTTTTAGCTCAAAAAGCTTGTTGCTTTCCTCTTCCTCATACTGCTCAAATTCTAACACAGGTAACAGCAAAGGGTGTTTATTCGGCCATAGCCAAATACGGTGCGACCCATTTTTGTGCTGCACCCGTTGTTCTCAATACCATAGTAAATGCGCCACCAGATGAGACCATTCTCCCCTTGCCACACGTCGTGTACGTCATGACAGCTGGTGCTGCCCCACCCCCTTCTGTTCTTTTTGCAATGTCTGAACATGGCTTTCGAGTAACGCACACTTATGGCCTCTCCGAAACCTATGGTCCATCGACGATATGTGCATGGAAGCCTGAGTGGGACTCGCTACCTCCTATACAACAAGCCCGACTAAATGCACGGCAAGGTGTCCGATACATCGCCTTGGAGGGTTTAGACATCGTCAATCCTAAAGACATGAAACCTGTCCCTGCAGATGGCACCACCGTAGGAGAGATCGTATTCCGGGGCAATGCTGTGATGAAGGGTTACTTGAAGAACCCTAAAGCCAATGCAGAGGCTTTCGCAAACGGCTGGTTTCATTCTGGGGATCTCGGTGTAAAGAATCCAGATGGGTACATAGAAATCAAAGATAGATCAAAGGATATCATCATTTCTGGAGGAGAAAATATAAGCAGTGTGGAGGTTGAGAACACTCTATACCAACATCCAGCAATCATGGAAGCCTCAGTGGTGGCAAGGCCGGACAAGCGATGGGGTGAAACGCCTTGTGCCTTCGTGACATTGAAGCCGGGGGTGGATCAATCCGATGAAAAGCGCTTGGCAGAAGACATAATGAAGTTCTGCCGAGAGAAAATGCCCTCGTATTGGGTCCCAAAATCTGTAGTGTTTGGACCGTTGCCTAAGACTGCTACTGGGAAAGTACAGAAGCATTTGCTGAGGGCCAAGGCAAAGAAGATGGGATCTGTTCAGATAAGTAAACTATAAGATCAGAGACTGCATGTGAAAGGAAGTTTAAATCATTAATCTTTGGGGAGATGCTATTTCCACCCTGTAATATGCTAATCGCCTCCTTGGTTTGTCACCATATGGTCAACACTTGTCACTGAAGCACATTTTTTACGGTCTAAAGGGAGGTGGAAAGTCATGTAAAGGGGCGGAAATAGCACTTTTTTAATCTGTCATGCTCGTAAACTTTGATGTTACTCTTGGTACGAACGGCGTGGTAGTAATATAAAAGATTCCTGGACATATTGCAAAATGTCTCTAATACATGGTTGATCTCTTCCAGTTCAAGCTATAAAGACAAGACCTTTGATCTTTTCACTCTCATGCATGTACTTTTGCAGAAACACCAGTTCATCGAAAGTGTTTTTTCAACTCTTTTTTGAATTCTCCTCACTGATCTTGAAATAATAAGGGTATTTCTATTATTCTCGTATCTTAGAATTGAATTTTTTGCGTCTTTTGAGAAATATGCACAAAGACGAAAAGGCTATATGAACGTAGGGGACGTTCTCAGTCATATTACATAATTGATATCTGGCTTTCTTTTTATCATTAATATTTTCTTATTTCGTTTAATCATGACCGGCAACCTAAATTCAAAGAAGTTATCCAATTTAATACGATTTCATTATGATTATGAATACAATTTAAAACTCTGTTTTCCCCTTTTGTTCTCCTTCCTCTTTTAAATCGGAATTTTAGTAGTGTGTTGCAAGTTCTTAGGCGCTTGGCATTATTTGTTGTCAGGTGCAACGATGATGACGATGGAAGCGGTGAGGGTCGTACATAGGCAGTGGTGATGGGTTGCGATTTTTTTCACTCTCGCTATAATTTTGAATCTTGCCTTACAATCTTCTTCTTTTATATGCAAATACATATTTGGATGTATGAATCCTGTGATCAATGTTGAGTTTAGGATTTTGGTTTCATTCTGATCTAATTTACGAACTAGGTTATTCTGTTCAAATTAAATTTATTGTTCTATTTGGTGATGTTTCAATACTGGTAGAATAGGTTTTTGTCTCTCTCGGGCTTTTGGTGGTTTTTGAGTATTGATTTTATTAAATGAGATTGGTTTGTTGCGGAGATTGTGGTGGCCGTGATGAGATGATTTGACGGCCGTCACAATGGTGGTTGCTTTTGGGCTGTGCGTAGCAGATGATGGGAAAAAAAAAAGGGAAAACAGAAGAAAAATATTAGGTGCACGTGTATATGTTTATGGCTTATCTGTCAAAATGACAGTCTTAACCTTTAAATTTTTAAGGCCCATTAGTAATTGGACTTATTTAGTTCAAAAACAAATGTTAGGATACATAGTTGACATTAACCCAAAATTTGCAATAATACTCTTTAACGATAAAATTTAACAAAATCCGTTCCTTTTCGTTCTTCGAAGCGGTAATATATTGAGATAAAATTCAAGAAAAATAAAGTAACGTGAAAAGTGACTAACAAAGCCTCGGGACAATCACAACCAAGAGATCTGTTTCAAGTAATAAAAATGAAATTAAGTATCATGCCTTCAACTTAGATCATCTTTAATTTGCCTAATTAAGCTTTAATCTGCCTAACTACCAAAGGAGTGACAAAGAAACAGATCTAATAGCTATCACTTGGCACTTGTTCAGTTGAACAAAGACTTCTCTAAATTGGACTAGAGAGGCTGTATCAGTCCTAGTCTAACTGGTCAACGTTATCATGGTTTTGATCAAACACAATAGCCTACATATACCCTACCCCACCCTACCCTATCCAAAAAGGAGAAATTATATTCAATAAAAATAATTTAATAAGTCCGAAGATAATCAAGCCAAGTCCAACTGCTCACTCTTTTGATTATTTGAATGCAAAACTATTAGCTGGGAAAGCAATTGATAGTTGCACTTAACATTTTTTCTTTCTTGCCTATAATGTGCTTACGCGTCATTTGAAATCTCTCGAGACAGTTTTTGATGTCATCAATTTTTTATGGACAATTATCTTTATAACCCTGATTTAGAAATATAGTTAAAGTTTCTTGTATAACGACAATAAATGATCACTAAATACAGCTAATGGCACTACTGCTGACACATTCAACGAATCACTTATTTTAAGATTATTAACTATCGCTGTACGAAAAGTTATAGCTATTTTCTTACGATCCGGGTTGATGTCAAACTTTTGATTGCCATTATAACAAGACGTGCTTCGAAATCATACATGAGAGGAACATCTAACTTGTACCAGAAGGGTCATGCATGGGATGTATACATTAGGTGGCATTGCTATCAAGTTAATTACGCTGTAGATCACTTCTCCTTAACGATAAGAACGTTGATCAATCCCTTCATTGTCTCGTAAAAAAATTGCTGATAAGAACGTTGATCAATCCTATCAATGTCTCCTAAAAAATGGCTGCTCATGGTGGAGTAGCTCAGCTCAAAGAAGTTCTATTATCCACGTAAAAAGGAACTGTCATTCATGCACTTTGCGTGCACAACGAACATATATTATTCACACAAATAAAGAAGGATTTTGCAAATGTATAGACACTTGTACGTTGTGCTAACATTGCACTTTGTAGGACAACGTAGTATTTTGGCAAATCTTTGATGTCACGTCGAAGGAAGGGGCCACAAATAACATGTTAAAATTTTAGTCCTTAGTGTAACAAAATTATCCTAATCGACGATATTTGCTGCAACGAGCGATATATAATAAACTTAAAGCATTTCTGATCTCGAGTCTCGTGAAAGATGCTAAGTGAGAATTTGACATCTATATGCGTTAGTACTAGTATCGTATTCATACGGAGGTTAGTAAAAATGCAAGTATTTATAGATTCTAGTTTAACTTATTTCTTATTTTCAAATATGCGCAATATATTTGAAATAATCTCATTAACTGCTATTTACTCGTAACTATCAAGTATACACTATGAAAATTTCATATACGAGATTGATAGAGGAAAAAATTATTAGTCAAACTTTGGGTTTATTTGGGTAACAAGAAGGGAGTTGTAGATTCACCCTAAGAGTGTGTCTGGATGTGAGATTTGAACTGAAGATTTAAATTTTGTGAGGTATTTTAAAAATAAAATCTCTTGTTTGGATTTTATGGAAGAGAATTTACGAAATTCTCACCACCACACAACCACGCACACACAACAGCTCCACATGACTAGCCACCCAAAATCAACAGATGGAGGTCGCTTCACTAAGCCATGCAACCGCACGAGATGACGAAACCTAAACGCATGCATCTAAACACTTTCAAAAAACGCATGCATCTAAACACTTTCAAAACCTAAATATCACCACCTAAGTCATTAGGCAAAAACCCTAAATGCGATACTTCTATATTCGGTCATAATTACTTTTCAAAAGTGGAATAACAGACCCTCATAAGCTAGGGTGGCAAGATCCCTTTAGCAGGGACAATTAATGTCTCATATTTTTCATTCTGCTCATGAATTCGTCACAACTCATAACTCTTCAACTGATCTGATACAAGACATGACTGGGTCCTCCTCTTTACAGTCCAGTTTGGCCACTTGGGGCCCCTTTCCCTTGCTCATATCTCCAACACCACCTATGCATCTCACTCAAATGTCGTCGTCATGGGTTCACTGTCCATGCACAACCACCAATCATGCACCAAAGTTCCAGTTACGTGACAGAAGAAATCTTATGCTAACCTGGAATTGAAGAATGACCACGATTTTGGTGGTTGATCGCCACAGGCAACCCATATCAGCCTTTTCATTCAAACAGAATTAATAACTAAATATCTGCATGCATTGGCCAATGGCTGAGGTTGCCTTTTTCTTCTTCTGTTAGCCGTTTTCTTAGAAAGAAACATGAGGATAGTTTGAAAATACACTCAACTTCGGATATACTCGAAGGAAATTATGGATTGTTGGTCACATTATTAGCGCTCAAGTCCTTCATTTAGATGGAACAAGGATGATGGATCATTGGCCTAACCTGGTGCTTGCTTAACAAGTTGAAGATGGTGGGGACAAGCTGTGTTTGAGGTAAGTTTTTGAAATTTGAGACACTTTGCATTTTTGTGGAATTGATTGACAATGATGTAGTGCAATTGGTTAGGCGATGATGTACTTATAATAACTGATTTTTTTTCCTTTTGCTAATTAATAGGAGCTAAGCGGGGAAATGACAGTCTTTATAACTTTGGTGAGACTCAAACCCTACATTGGCAGGTTTAGGAAGCGCTTTTTAAACCAGTTGAGCCAACCTCACTGTTCTAATAACTTAAAAAGTAGTATTAGCAATAAAATTGGTGCAAATTAACTAACCCAACATTACTATTATTATTATTACTTTAAAAAAAGAGCAATACTTCGATAAAACTACCAGAATTAGAGCGCCTTGGAATTCTATCTTAAGTAGGGTTTGGGAAAAGGTATATACATGTTTTCATTAAATTGGCAAATCTTAAGCACACACTTAGCCCTTCAATACCTTTTTTTCAACAATAAAATAAAATAAAATATAAAATACTGAGCCTTGAAGACAAAAACTACGAAACTAACTACGTAATTAGTTTAGTTGACACTTGACATTGCATGTCTTCTCGATTCTTTTCAAGCGTAACAAATTTTTTCTGTAATGTCAAATTACACATTGTATAACTAACGGAGCTGTAATTAACAACAAACAGAATGCCGTGAAATAAACATATCAAAAAGTCAGTTAGCTAGACGGATCCTTCAACTAGTTCTTGAGATTTTTTTTTTTGGGTGCAACTTCAGAATGCATAACACCAACATACCAAGACCTGCTCCTAGTCTATTCCTTTTCTGCCCTTTTTTAAAATTTTTTTGATCATCAATAACCTAACAAATTGAAAGCAAGAATTAATTTACCAAAAGCGAACCCCACATGTGGGGTTTATATCTGGATGGGTCCCACTGCAGCCATTTGCAAACAGGACCCACTGCATTAACACATTATCCACAACAGATAAGACTTTTCCAGCTTACGCGATCAGTTTGTTATATTCTTTGTTTGGGGTTTCAGGAATATATGAAACTCTGGTGGTGGTGTAGGAGAAGATGCTGTAAGGCAGCTTTAGAGCCTTCCATGGTTGGTTTGCGAAGGATACAGAGGGTCTGTTATCCTTTAATGATTTGGTAGCTGAGGGATGATGATGCAATCCCCGTTGGTTGCACAAATTGCATCCAAAACTAACTTCATAAAACGTCCATGAGTTTCTTGTACTCTTTTTTGTTTCTTAAAAACAGACGCCATTTTTGAATCTGTCTCTTGAATTTTCTGTTCTAAGTTTGCGCGATGCAGCTGTGAGAGTTTAGCAGGCGTAACAAAATAAAGTTTGCATGAAACTCGGGAGTATTAAGGACTCATTCTTGGGCCTCTTTCCACTTTGAATTTAGAGTGTGCAACTGCAACAACAACGCGAGGCATATACATGGTTGTCATACGCTGTTTATACGCAGTCTGATTTCTTACTTCGTTAACGAGCTCTTGTTAGCCATTACCAATCTTCACAAGTCAAGCGTGAGATGATAGGTTCTCCACGCCTGAAAACCAATAACAGTTGTATGATATAGACACTCCCAGGGGAAGGAAGTCACAAATCCAAAAAATTGAAATGACCAAGTTGTTAGGAGTTAAAAGTCCTCATGATAAGAACACGATTCCACCTAATTTGGTATTTTGTACATACTCTTGGTAAGAACTACCTACCTGCATGAAATATCGCCTTCATTTGGTTTATGGGTAGGTCAGAGGAGCCTCTCATCCTCTTGTTCTAAGCTCATGATAAGCAGAAACTAATGAAGAGCAAAAAACAACAAAAGAAACTAAAAACAAGAAATTGATAAAAACATCTAGGTAAGTAATATATATGGGAGAATCTGAAGTGTTTCGGCTTTATCCACCTAATCAATCAAATAACTTTCATCTCATACATTCTCATGGATAATACAAAATATAGCCTATTCTATCAACTTCCACAATCAATTTTGCCAGCAGGCTACCACACAATTATGTCTAGAGTTCGAGTGGAGACGACAAAACAGCCATTGCAAACCACATTTGATTCTTGTTGACCCTTTTCTAGTCCCCACAGACACTGAATTTTGTTCACAAAGACAGCGAGTTAGTATGCAGGTTGTGGCATGACGAGGTTAACGTTTCACCTTTGATGTATAACATAATATAGAGAGAGGGACAGCGGGCGAGCGAGCGAGGGAACTTGCCTCTAATTACCCTCTGTGAAATAATTACTGTATGTAATTAGTGACGAAAATGCATCGCTCGAAAGTGAGTTCAGGCACAAAACTTGGTAACTTTTGCAGGGCATATTTATATGCATAATAGAATGTACATCGAACGCCATTAAAAATGCATCAAATACATAGGTAACATTAACGGGTTTATAGTCAAAGACTTTAGCCAACATATTTGGACAAATTGGTTACTTTTCCAAACTCATAAATCTTGTTATTAGTGCTTCATATATTGGCCAAAATGGTTTACAGCGACGTATGCAACTGCTTCTTATCTAGGTATAATTCGGCCGTGCCTGAAAATGTTTCCAACCTTAGGATTCTTTTCTGGGTATAGTAGTTTTAGTGAAAATAAAGTTTGGGTATGCCAATCATCTTTTCATATAAAAAAAAAACCACATTTTGATTTTAGAATTAAAAATAATAATTTGTGACATCGCCTTTCTATCTTTTTTACAAGAGCAAAATCATTTTTGAGAATCCATTTAAATTAAACTTCATACTTAAAGCACAACATAGCTAATATATCTGCCACTAGCCTGTGATGTAGTGTTCTCCTATACTTTAATTGGCTACATTATTGTGGCCCTATTATTATGGCTATTAAAACGTATTCAGTAAATTCTCAATAAAATGCTAAAGAAACTGCGGTCCACCACTCATTCAATGTCTAATGCCTTTATTTTGGTCAATAATACTTAATACCCCTTTGATCAAATTTTACTTCTTTTCATATCCTCCTCTATGCATCTCTGCTGTAACAGTTTCAATGACAAAATATAAAAAATTTGTCGCTGTTGTTAAAATTAATAGTGATAACCGTTACTACACATATAGCGGCGTAATTCGAGTCTTGCCACTTGCACACGGGGAGAAATTTGCAGCAACGTGGAAACTCAATCCAAAAGAAGAAAAAAAGAAGTTTGAAGCCACATCCATATCATCACCATTCACCACCATTTCAAAAGCAACCTCCCTCTCTGTATATATAAGCTGCACCCCACTCCTTCTTTCTTACACAAACGCAGTTAAGACTACAACAAAGGCATCATTTTGCCACCCCAAACATGGCTCAAATGTCAGTTACAAGCAAAAACTTCTCATTTGTTCCCTTCATTCTCTTCACTCTCATCCTCTCTTTGTTTGCTCAAACCGGACTCTCACGTCCCCCGTTCGCCTGCGACCCCCGCTTCGCGCCCACCAGGAACTTACCCTTCTGCAACAAGGCCCTCCGGATACGAGAGAGGGTCTACGACCTGGTCGGGCGGCTGACACTGCCCGAGAAGATTGCTTTGCTGGTGAACAATGCCGCGGATGTGCCGAGGCTGGGCATCAACAGGTACGAGTGGTGGTCCGAGGCGCTTCACGGGGTGTCGAACGTCGGTCCGGGCACCAAGTTCGGTGGTGCCTTCCCTCGCGCCACCAGCTTCCCCCAAGTCATCACCACCGCCGCTTCCTTCAACGAGACATTGTGGGAACTAATCGGACGGGTAATGTTTGTGCACAACTCCCTGTCATGTTTGCGACCTATTTGTCGCTAAAGATTTATCCTCAGTAGTAAAATGTAGATTTCAACCTCCAGGCTCACTTCGTCCATCATTGTGGCTACCTCCAATTTTAACAATCCTAACATAGCTCACTTTCATTTACTTCCATGTTGAGTGTCATGTTTTAGTCAAGGAGGTAATACTTTTATATTTTAACCACTAATCCTAAGTTTGCTTCCGTCTTTTTCTTCTCTATTTCTTAGTTCGCATAACGTTTTAAGTTGTTATGTCAAAGTTTCAAATCGAGAATACGTGAAAATTCGATTCCCTTATCCAATAGAATTCGATTCCTCTTAAGCACGCATTTGAATTGAATACTAAACTTTAACAAGTCTAATTTATAAAGTTTTAGATACCCAACACATCCCTTTAAACTGATGCTAATAATGTACTTTTGGAGTTAGAGCTACTGTGTTCACAAGAGGTACTTGGCTGCTATAAAAACAGACTTCTACGCTGGCTTAGAGTTGGGAAAGGTTGGATTTGCATGTGGGTAAACAGTTCAAAGAAAGGGTTTAATAGTTCATTCTTTTGGGTTGCATACGGTAGGTTGGGGACACGGGTGGGTGCTTTTTGACTGCGTGGAGGACCAATAAGGGATTCTTTCCAAATAAATTATTGCTCTAGCCTGCTTTTACCCATGCCTACATGAGTGAACAGGCATTGGTCTAGAGATACGGCCAAACTCCTAGCTTATGGCACAGTTGGAGTGATGACATAGAGGAATATGGGTTTGGCTCATGTGATTTTTGTATTATTACAACCATATATATATATATATATATATATATATATATATATATATGCGGTTAACAACTTTAGAATGATGGAGACCAAAAGAAAAAAAAAGGAAAAATATTTGTGATATCGATGCTTTTGACAGTTTGGATTTAACTTCTACAAAAATTGAGCAACATATTAATAATGAGCTTGCACATCTATGTAGTTTTGTCGGCTTAACACCCTCCCTGATATAAGCAGACAAAATCATATTTCTTCACGATTTTACTTGGACTTGAGTCACTCAAGGATCAAGTCTACAAAAAGCGAGAGGGCGATTTCTATGTTTTTGAAAAATTGTCGGTATATGCATTCTTCTAATAGTCGGAGTGATCAAACTAGCATCTTTTGGAAGACTGCTCTCTCTTTTTTCTTCTGCATACGTGCTAGTATACTTCACAACTCGTGTTCAGAAGTTTCTAACTTTGGTTGAACCTGGGGTTGGGATATCTTTTCAAGTTACCAAAGCAAGCTAAAGTAATTTGGCAATGGAAATCGAGAATTTTCTGGGAAAAGGTAGGATCCACGTCTTATTGTAGGAGCCATCGCCAGCGCAACTTGCCATGTTCATCCCTTTCCTGTCAAGCATGCAATTTTCAATACTCTGGGGACCATCTCATGTAGGTGCCCTATATTCTGCCTCGTACGGTTGAGCAACAAGTTTATCATCACAGCGCAACCGCATCAACCTCCATTACAGCAGTAATGACAGTGACAATCTTGTAGTTGATCAGATAGCTTTCGTGATCTGCATGGTAGTTGGGTTGTAGTTTTATTTCATAGATAGATAGATGTCTTTTCTATCAACTATTTAACAGATTTTTCGTTACCTACGTGCTAATTATACCTTTTAATCGTTTGCATGCTGAGCGAACGTTTAAGCAATCGGCGATTAAGGTTACTAAATAATTTGTCCCGCAGAAAAGGAAGCTCAAGGAACGCATTGAGTTGATTGAAAGTGATGTGGAGAATAGCAACAGATCGATTTGTTGCTATACGACAATCTTAAATTCCGCTTGATTGGACTGAATCTGTATTGTCGCAGGTCGTTCGCGTTCAAAATTCAATTTAGAGGTTGATTAATAGTGTCTTTGGGCCCTCATTAATGTAATCGCCGATCAAATTGGAATATGTTGTGAGTCCATCATTTTGTCAAAGGAATAGAATAAGCCCAACATCAACAATCAGCTCATCTCGTTACTTTTTCTCCCTTGTGGATAGTTTGTAGAGTACTTCTTTTTCTTTTGGTAGGAGAAACAAGTCTTTTACAATATTGCTATTGCTTCACATGAGGCCGAAACACGTTCTTTTATTACTTGGCGAAGGGTTCAAAAAAATAAAAAATTCTTGTTGTTTAGTCGTTTAACTATTTCGTCCAATAATAATTAAATCTCGGATTGAGTAAGTTTTTTTTAATTGTATCTAGTAGGTGAGTATGTGCCATGATAGATTTGGAAATGCATAAATTGAAGAAACATTTATGATTTGCAGGCGGTGTCTGATGAAGCAAGGGCTATGTACAATGGAGGAACGGCCGGTTTAACATATTGGAGCCCAAATGTGAATATATTCAGGGATCCCAGATGGGGAAGGGGGCAAGAAACCCCAGGTGAAGACCCCCATACTGCAGCTAAATACGCAGCTAGGTACGTCAAGGGACTCCAGGGTGAGGTACGTGGACGGTTGAAGGTTGCCGCGTGTTGCAAACACTACACTGCTTACGATCTTGATAACTGGAAGAACGTTGATCGCTTTCACTTCAATGCCAAGGTACCACAATAACTGAAAAGGGCAATGGTGTGACATACTCTTTATTTCAAGTAAAATTTCATATTCTCACGGAATACAGGGTTGATGATTAATTTCTCTTAAAACCGAATGTAATAGGTCAGCCAGCAAGACTTGGAGGACACATATCAAGTACCTTTCAAGGCATGTGTGGTTGAAGGGAAAGTTGCTAGCGTGATGTGCTCGTACAATCAGGTCAACGGAAAGCCCACGTGTGCCGACCCTAATCTCCTACGTGGCACGATCCGGGGTCAATGGGGCCTCAACGGGTGAGTCCCTCCCGTCCGAGACATTCCAAGGTCCCACTTTACACAATAGGTTTTGACTTCTCGTTCGTTCTTGGCTTCGGCTCTTCCAGGTACATCGTATCAGACTGCGACTCTGTCGGAGTGTTTTTCGAGAGTCAACATTACACTCGGACACCGGAAGATGCTGCTGCTATTGCCATCAAATCGGGTCTGGATTTGGACTGTGGGCCGTTCTTGGCGGTGCACACGATGGGGGCCATACAACAAGGCAAACTGAGGGAGGCCAACGTTAACCAGGCCCTAGTGAACACACTTGCGGTACAAATGCGGCTTGGGATGTACGACGGCGAGCCCTCTCAACAACCCTATGGTTACTTGGGCCCATTAGACGTTTGCGCTCCGGCCCATAACCAGCTAGCTCTCGAAGCGGCCCGACAGGGGATCGTTCTTCTGAAGAACACCAACCGGGCCCTGCCACTGTCCACTAGGCGTCACCCAACAGTTGCGGTCATTGGGCCCAATTCTGATGTGACAGTCACCATGATAGGCAACTATGCTGGTAATTTGAGCTCAATTTTTTCTCTCATAATTTTGTTAAGAATATATTTTTGGCAACCAAGTTGATTTTTTAATGCATAATTATTACTTTCAATTGTTTTATTGTAGGAATTGCATGTGGTTATACCACGCCAGTACAAGGTATAGCGAGGTACGTTAAGACCATCCATCAACCAGGGTGCGCGGATGTTGCATGCCACCGCAACATACTCATCGGGAATGCCGAGGCAGCCGCTCGCCAGGCGGATGCGACCGTCGTGGTGGTGGGGCTCGATCAGTCGCTAGAAGCAGAAACTGTAGACCGCTATGACCTACTCTTGCCCGGACATCAGCAGGACCTCGTGTCCCTGGTCTGTAGGGCTTCAAGAGGCCCTTGCGCCGTAGTGTTGATGTCTGGTGGACCTGTTGACATTTCTTTCGCCATTCACGATCCTCGTGTTTCAGCCATTCTGTGGGCCGGCTACCCCGGCCAAAACGGAGGGACCGCTATTGCTGATGTTTTATTTGGACAAACCAATCCGGGTACATGTCACACATACATAATCATGTTATGTTACTGCATATTGAGCAAATTCATATTGGTCCTCACAAAGAAAAAAAAAATATATGTTGATCATATATAAGACTCCTTGTATCTGAAAAAAGAATTTTCCTTTTATTCATGCCCAATGTGCCGTGAGCTTTAGTTGTAGCCTAATAGCTACTGCTTTACTATTTTTGGCAGGAGGCAAGCTGCCTATGACATGGTATCCACAGGACTATGCAAGTAAGGTGCCAATGACAGACATGGCCATGAGAGCAGATCCATCTAGAGGTTACCCGGGCCGGACCTACCGGTTCTATAAGGGCCCAATTGTATTCCCGTTTGGGTACGGTTTGAGTTACACGACTTTCACGCACAGTTTAGCCCACGCGCCTAGCACGGTCTCGGTGCCCCTTGTAACGAAAAATGGCTTCAAAAATTCGACGCTGTCGAGCGAGGCAGTTAAGGTCACGCGCGCCAACTGCGGCGCGCTCAACCTGGGTGTGCATGTTGATGTGAAGAACACCGGATCCATGGATGGGACTCACACCCTGATGGTGTTCTCCAGCCCCCCCGCTGGGAAATGGGCTGCAAACAAGCAACTGGTGGGCTTTGAGAAAGTTCACTTGGTTGCTGGGAGTCAAGGCAGGGTTAAGGTTGACATCCAAGTGTGCAATCATCTGAGTGTTGTGGACCAGTTTGGAGTTAGAAGAATTCCACTGGGTGAGCACAGCCTTCACATTGGTGATCTCAAGCATACCCTCTCTCTATCCCTGCAGCTCTAGTGGAGGACCAAACAATGTTTATGGGTTGAAATTTCACCTTAATTGCTACAATAATGTGGTTGGGGGAAGTGTCATTAAACAAGAAGAGTGCCAAAGGGGGGCACCTTTTTTTATTATTATTATTTTTATTTTCTTAGGATGGCAACAGCAAGTGTAAAAAGGCTTTTAAATAGAAGATACTTCATCAGAGCATTCATAGTGATGGGAAACAGTTACTGCTTGAGTTTTAATTGGTGGGTGACTACAAGTTTTCATCTAAAAAAAAATTGGATTTTGGTTATCCATGTTGACTTCCATATATTTGGTGCAAAAAAAAAACAGTTGTGCTCTTAGTTTAAAGTTGACTGATCGCATTTGTAATGATTTTTTGTGCAAGAAGTGATTCATTGGCGATAGTTGTAACGACTTTTAGTGCAGAAAGTATGTTCAATACGAGCACGAACAGTGCTGCCCGATTGTCTCCGTCATTCTAATCCAAAGGATGCAATTATTCAAGCAAATCTATAATCCCTAGAGTTAGTAGCCAAATTTGACTCTCTCTCTCTCTCTAGCTTTTTAAAACGTCCAAGCAAATGTTTAAGATCAGAAGGTTGACATTTTGTTTCGCTTATACTCTTACCTAATGAGTTGATAAACGGATTGACTTGGTTAGAGATCAACTCTTTCGTGATGACTGGTGGCACACTATTTGACTTTCTAAAAGTCTACCAATTTTTAATTTTTTTTCTTTTTTTCTTGTTAAAGAAACATCAACCTGGGCATTTGAAATTTACTAATTCTTTTGGTTGATAAAAGTGTATAAACTAAATTTCTAATTCTTCTGTGTGTTCAGATTTCAGCTCCTAGTTGTTTACCAAAATCTTGGTTACTTTACAATATTTTACTTACATTCTGAACTTCATACGTTTGTCGATCTCGGAATATGAGAGTTGATATGTTGAATTTTTCCCTTTAACTTATGAGGCCAGCTATTATTGTCATAAAGTATGCTTGCAAAAAGACGAATATTTGAGTACGAAACAAGGTGCGAATAAAATTCTTTTCATCTTACTCACGTAGATTAGTCTTTAAAGACCAACACAAAGAAAAGACAAGGTTTTATATCTATTTTTAATGAGTTTCAGGTATTTTCTGGTTTGAAAAAGCCTCTTTTTCTCATAAAAGAAAAAAAAGAAAGAGCCATAAAGACATATAAAGCCTAATCAGGGAAAAAAAAGAAAAAGAAAATCAAGAGATACCAATAAACAACTCCCGTGTGAATCATGAGATTGAGGGATTTTTTGGGGTCCCGGAGTATCTATTGTTTGGAGTCTACTTCAATGTCAATTTTCTTTTTCCAATTTATTGTCTTTTGCAATCAATATACCACCAAAATAAGAGCCTTATATATTAAATTACTTATACATAGAGAACCAACCAGCAGAACTTCGCAATTCAAAAGTCTCTCTACGGCTGAAGAATTGAACAAGAGCGAGGCGGCCCTCGTGCTAACGATTCAGTTTCCAAAAAAATAATATATAAATAAAATTTCACCACAAAAGAACAGTCTAAAGAATTAAAAAAAAAAAACATTTCAAAGGTGGTATTGTGCTTGCAATTTTAATTATTTTTTCTGTTGACGGTCATTTTCTAAGTCGACGGCAATATTAAAAGGTCATATTAATCCAATAATTGGAACAAGAACACAAGCTTTCAACAAGACGAAGAAAGAACATATAATCATATATCAGGAGGGCTAGCCGTTATTTTGTCTCAATTAGGAGTCATAATTTTTGTGGGGTAGTTAGAAATAAATTTCTAGGTTGTAATTTATTTGTCGCAGATGTGAGTAATATAACATTATTATTTTTTTTTCAGTTTAACAGAGACTTTGCTACAATATTTATTGTTAAGTTTTTTTTTCATTCGACCTGTCAGTTAGAAAGAGACAACATTTTCATGTGTCACCTTATTGATCGTATTAATTTAAAGCGTTTTTGTTAATTTTTTTCAGACACTAATAATGAAAACTTAATTTAAAACATTGTTCATACTTAGGTAGATTATCGATACGTAGACCAGACTCATGCAACGTATTTACGTAGTGGTAATAACGCATCTTGTGCATGCACCCTGTGAACTAAATGAATATGAACTTCTTTTTAATGATTGTATAAATTTTTGATGTGTACAACTTAATGTGCAACCTTTTAAAATCATGTCTTTCGCGATTCTATTTGTAGATTAGGGATTCACGAACCAAGTTCTTGCACAACATTTATTTACTGATTATGCATCTCAAGTCCATAAATACAGTGCATGAACTTGGTGCATTCACCATTTTTGGACTCCATTTACATAATTGGTAACCTTTGGAGGAGGAATAGTGTCGGTACAAACTTAGAGAGAGCCGCAAGTACGTGCGAGGCCATTCGATTTGGAACTCGGTTTTTGAGAGCGCCTATTTCCACATTATATTTTGCACGTCCGCATCAACAGTTGTTGTTAAAAAGCGCATCAGTAACAAGTTACTGTAATTTTTAGCGACAAATAAACGTTAAACAAGCATATAAGAACGTAAAAATAAATATTTCTTTTAGAGTTTGGGATCCAAGTGATGTTGATATCTTAACAGCCATAACCATACCTCACATTCGTACAATTTCAGCCCAACAAGTATAAGCCCTCACCTTAATTTAGTCATCCCCCCCCTCAACCACCTCATAGCTTCTTGTGTTGTTGCCTTCTTGGTGAGCTTTTGTTTCCAAATTATCCCATACTATACATAGTATATATACTATATAATCACATATATTTTCTGTATAAAACAATATTTTCCTAAATCTACCTGCTTGCTCACACACACACACACACACATATATATATATATGTATACACAAATTCTTATCTTACCCTTTCACTCAAGCCTCCTCCTAACACCCTCTTCCCCACCCCCTTTATCTCTCTCTGTTTTTCCCCTGTTCCCTTTTCATCCCTTCTCTCTTCCTTTGCTTGTTTCTGTCTGTTCCTCTACTTCAAGGTAATGGCAGATTCTTTCTACATCTCTTTCTGTTGAGTTCCCTTGTTCTTATGTTGGGTTCCTGGGTTTATAGCTCTATATATGGAGTAACCTCCTGGGTTACAAAATTGTATGTCCTTGTAGCGCTTGGCTTTGGCCTCTCCAAGATTGGTACTCCTTTCATCTGTTCGTGTGTGCGTGTGTGTAATTTGACTAAAGTATATGGTTTATTGCCTTAATCAATTCTGGGAATGGTGATCGGTGTATAACAGGTTAAGAGCCATGGCAGATTACAATGGAATCGAGCAGTATACTGCTGGCCAAGATCATGAGGTACTACTCCATGAGAATTGCTCTCTTTTTTCAAAAATTCTCCACCTCCTCCTTTTTTTTCTCTACTAATTATTTATTCTAAGAGATTAAGTTTTTCTTTTTTTTCAAAAAAAAAAAAAAACCCCGTATTGCACAATAATGCAGTCTTTCTCACCATTCTAGCGAAATCGTTGTGATGTTGGTGCACTAGAGGCAAGCAGATTGCCGAAAAAGATAAGGAAAACGTCAATATTGTTTTGCCAGATATATAGTTGTGTTCCGACTGATAACGCTTTTAAACTTACGGCATTGAAAAGTCGTTTTGTCGTAATTGCATGGATTAGTATACGTGTAAACCAATTACATTACACATGTCAAGTCATGCAACCATTACTATCCTCTATCCTCGCTAGCTATTCTATTGATGACGCATTCCGACTTTTTGTTGAAACGGTATTCTTATTCATAAACGATCTTCTTTTAACAAAAATAATCTGAAATTGAGTATGATTTTGTGTACTTGCTATCAAGTTAAACCAATAATCCCCTAAAGTCACACTTGATAAATTACAGAGTTGATTATTATTTAATAATTGGGAATTAAAAGTGTGATTTTGTATTTATGTTGTTAGATTTTGTTTCTATTGGTGGAAGGAAATATTAGAAGATTTTTTAAAAACAAGGGGCGTAAATATGATGTAGAGTTCTGTGGGGCCTGTCTGATGAATTGATCACGTGTGGCCGGCTCTCCCATCTTCGCATGGGTGGTCCTTTTTGATTGTCGGCAAAACTATAATTAACTCTGAATTTTACATAAATCAAGTTTTCTATAAAATTCAGGAAGTATCTTTCTTGCATTGTTCCTGGTTAAGGATTTTGCACTCAACTGAAAAAGAAAAAAAAATAATTCTTCTGTACACTTTAGGCCACATAGTGATTTGAGAATCGTAGATATTATTCTTATATTTATAAGTGCAACTGATAAGTTTTACACGTTGTACGGTCCAAATTTACAGAAATTTGATTGACCGTGATGTTATAATGTATGATTCATGTGCTTGATCTGAAGTTGAAAAGGAGCATGCTGTTAGGCTGTGGTGAGAATTATGTGGACTTTTACCATGTTTAATTCTTTTACGATATAATAGTATTGAGTAAATACTATATTTACTTTTTAATACGCTTTTTCATGAACTAGTGCAATTAAAAGTATATTTCAATGACAATTGTTAATCTTTTAGCTATGTTGAGATATAATTCTACCTCAAAAAATCAGACTTGATAAATCAACATATGAGCCTTGTGGTCTCTTTCCTCGTTCCCAATCAATTTTGAGTCGGATAATTTCACATGATATTAGAGCAAAAAATCAGAATTGATAAATCAAAATATGAGCCTTGTGGTCTCTTTCCTCGTTCCCAATCAATTTTGAGTCGGATGGTTTCACATGATATTAGAGCAAGTTGACTCAGACCCAACTGACAGTTCAATACCGAGCTGACAATTCAACCTTATTAATGTTATTTACCTGTTTGACTCACTTAAAAAAAAAAGTCTAGTCCCCAGCACTTGATGGAGCGTGTTTAAAGTGTAAATCACACGACGGAAAAATAACAATTAATAACTCACTTTGAGTTAGGCAGAGATGAAAGATCAAGTCAGTTTGAGTTAGGTAACAACGGAGACCCACATGGTTAGTCAAAATTAATATCAGGGGGTTGTTAAGCCATAGATGTCCTTCCTCTATGAATAACACGTGGTGACTTGGGACCAATTATTCAAAGCTGGCCTAAGTTGGGTCATACTCATGGCGCAAGTGTGAACTTATTTAGTTAAAGTTATGGGGCCATGTCATTTTTCTTCTAGGTTTCTTATTTATTTATTTATTTATTTTTTTGCTATGAATAAAGCTGCAATTTATAATCTGTTGATATGACAATTGGAATCAGAGACTTTGAATTTATCCCTCAAAACCTCTACCAAATTTTTTAGGGATTTTTAGATCAATTAAAATCCATACAAAATGATTTGTATCTAGATGAACACGTTTTCGGTGTAGGAAGGCAAATTTACCTTTTATCTTGACCATTATTTTAAAAAACAATTTTAATTCCAGTCAAAAAGCATTGCCCATAATTTTCAATGAGATTGAATCACCTTTTAACAAATTTTTTGCTTCTCTCTCTCTCGCGAGTGCAGGGAATGACGAGTGGCACGAAATATGGAGGACTCGCGCCCAAGAAGAAGCCTTTGATCTCAAAGGCAAGTTGAATTTAGTAGCCTTAATTTGGTCTCCTCTTTGTTACCGTACTTGAACCTATCGGGAACGACCGCTGATCATTGACTTTCTTCAAATAGAATTATATAATTTTTCTTTTTGAATCTAAGAGTTTCTGGAATGCAAAGTTCGATTCTTTTGTCCCCTTGAAAGTTATTTTGTACTTTTGTCAAAAATAAAGGAAGAAATAATTAATGATTATTGTATTTAATGTGTTCAGGATCATGCACGTGCCTTCTTTGATTCAGCGGACTGGGCTTTGTGCAAGGTATATATCCATTTAATTTATAGTGAGACTTTTTGTATTTTTTATACTTCATAAATTGTCTAATTCTTTGAAGTAATGAGTGGATTAACATATTCGGGGATAGAAATTAACTGCTATCCAATTTGTCTTAGACGTGGCTAGAATTTCATGTAATAAGACTTGTGAAATGCATATTTCGGATGATGCTACTAGCAACATAGAAAACGGCTAATGTCTTGCGAAATTTAGAGTGTAAGCACGTGAAATACCTTTCAAATTCAGCGATTATGTTGGACTCGAGATCTAACAACTCAAAGACCTAGCAAGATAATTCAGCGATTATGTTGGACTCGAGATCTAACAACTCAAAGACCTAGCAAGATAATTCATCACCTAACTTTGAGTTGATTTTCTTTTCTTAGATACCCAATTAAAGAACATTGTTTGAGTTTTAGTTGAGCTCGATGAATTGGCTTTCAAAATTAATTGTCAGGCTTATGACTCGATCGTCACGACAACTTTTCTCGAACGAGCCTCTATGACAATGGAGCCCATATCGCAGCCTATGACATAATGTGGGCATATTGTGTTTTCGTATTCAAACGATATTGAGCATACACGTAGTTCGATGCTTATCGGTTTCGGGCCTTGCCAAGCCAGAATCCTGATCAAGCTTGGACTATCTAGTATCTCCTTATTTGCACTTCTTTTTCCCGCTAATTTATCGCTTCATTTTTCGTCAATAGAATAAAATTTCACTCTGTTATGATATAACTTCCATTTCTAGAAACTAACTTGAGCTCAATTAACAGCAAAGTGCTGGGGTGAACCAAAAATCAACCATGGCTATAGAAACTTTGCAGCCAAAACTGCAGGTAAAACTTTTTAGATGATTGAATTCTGAAGAGTCAATATGTTCAAGCCTTTCCGAAGTTTAATTTTCTTCCCTAAATTTGAGTACTTGATGGAAACAGGGAAGCTCTTATAGCCTGTTCTAACAATGCTCATTTCACTTGTTCCGGTATATAATGCACACCGTTTTTTACTAAATTCATACTTTTTTGTCACTAAATGATGGATACGTGTCGTTAATGCCTCTTTTGGTAATCAACGTAAACAACTCAATCCATACCTCTTTGTTGCTAAATGGTGGCTAAGTGTCGTTAGTAACTCATCGAAATGAATTCCACTAAAAAAGTCGTAGATTTATAGCCCATAGCTGTACTTAACTTGCAATCATTGTTTCTGCGAAAACTAAGTTCCTTTGTCTGCATATATGAAGAATCTAACATGACCACATTTGTATAGAGAACGCCTCACCAACAGTTGCCCCCTCGGAGACCTACTTGTACATCTGGAAAGGACAGCCTTGTGAGTTCTTTAGCAGCAAACACTTGATTTCCTTCACCAACTCGGTGGAATCTCAGGCTTTACATGACTGATGTTCTTGGTTTTTCGTTTCAGGGACAGTAGAATCTGTTCTTTCCTATGGAGTGCTCAAGGAGGGTTCCATGTAATTAATTGCCTGTTTATAGTCTTGCATTTCAACATCCCATTTTGGAATGTTTGTCGTACATTTCCTGAGTAGCGTCTTCCCTTTGAGAAAGGATTAACCATGAGTTTCTTGACATGGTAGCTCTGCTCATGCTTTGTTTTTACCTTATAAGCTATAAGAACCCAGGTGCCTGTCATATCAGGAGCTCAGCGCTTCAATTTTCTGCTCTCACGCTCTTGCTTCGTTTTAATAGAAGGCGGTTTTTCCTTTAACGCTCTAGCTTTTGCTTGCGCGCAATTGCCTAGGTTAGACGAATCGAGCAAGAGGGCCGGTTGAAACATCCTCTAGAATAATGACACTTTGCCTACGCAGCATCTCTTCTAATTCATTTTCCTAGAAACAGCGGAAACTGCAGCCACATCTGCCACTGCGGTTGAGCCATAGGGCAGCCCAATTTATTCCAAAAGCTAAACTTTCAAGTGCCACAAAAAAAATTATTAAGGTTACAAATACAGTCTTATGTCTATACATGCTTCTTTCTTCAAAGCCTGTTCTGCGTTGATTTCAATGCAAATTTTGAATTAGATTATAATCACTTGTCAAAATCAGCTTTAAGCATTTATTAGCAAAATTATCTCTAAATCATCTATGGTTTGGATTAAGTGTACTAAAATTAGTTTCAACGTGACAAAATGATCAATAAGTTTGGTGCTTCAAGAAAAGATGATAAATGTCTTTGCTGTTAATAGAAATATATGTTACTGTATTTGGTTTACCCATGATTAGTCCATGATCTCTTTTTATTTTTTTTCGTGAATTATGATCTAATTAGCTTTTGAAAACTGATTTAATCGGTTCTATATCTTTGTCAAACGCCTAACAATCTGATTTAGTTCAGATTCACATCTGACCATTTCACAATCAATCTTAAGCAGACTCTTACTTCCTGATTTACTACCGCTTCAATTATGGCCAACGATAACACAAGAAAAGCTGCCAGTGACATCAATCTTACAACCTTGGCATGGGTACCAATATCATACCAGGAACTCACGTATGGTCCTCAAGCATGCAGGACTAATTAAATTCCAACCTATGTCTTAACTTTCCGAGTTCCGACCTAATTCAAGTAAAAAACTTTCTGTCTCAGTCTTCCAACCTACCTCCCAGCAGATAGGCATACACCTCGTTTTCATGGAATTATTTTCATTTGTCTCAATCTCCCGACCCACGTCCTTATACACTCGAGCGTGTCGGCGTACCTGAAAAACCCGAAATCTCGGCTCTTGTTCATGCTACAAACATGTTGAAAATCGAAGTGTAGAACCGTTTTCAAAGCGTCAAAACAAGTGATCTCCTCCATATTTGTCTTGTACAAGCCATGTCTCTCGACTAAAGGCTTCGTTTGACAAATTTTTTTTTTGGTTTTCAGTTTTTAAAGAGCAGTTTTTTAAAGAGCAGCTTAATTTTTTTTTTTTATAAAAACAAGTGGGTGTTTGATAACCCCTTTTTTTTTTGAGGTTTTTTTTTTGGTGTTTGGTAACCCTTTTTATTTTGACTTTTTTTTTTGGTGGTTTGCGGTGGCGGTGGTGGGGCGTAGCGGTGGTCGACGGTGGTGGTGGTGGTGGCCGACGGCCGGAGGTGGCTGCCGGCAGTCACCGGCGGTGGTGGCCGGCGGCCGGAGGTAGCTGCCGGCAGTCTCCGGCGGTGGTCGCCGGCGGCCGGAGGTGGCTGCCGGCAGTCACCGGCGGTGGTGGCCGGCGGCCGGAGGTGGCTGCCGGCAGTCTCCGGCGGTGGTCGCCGGCGGCCGGAGGTGGCTGCCGGCAGTCTCCGGCGGTGGTCGCCGGCGGTCGGAGATGGCTGCCGACAGTCTCCGGCGGTGGCTGCCGGTGGTCGCCGGCGGTCGCCGGTAGCCGGAGGTGGTTGTCGGCAGTCTCCGGCGGTGGTCGCCTGAGGTGGCTGCCGGCGGTGGGAGGGTGGTGGTGGTGGTCGAAAAAAAAAAACCAAAAGTGAAAAAAAAAACCAGTTTTTGGAGTTTTTTTTTTTACTCTGCAGTTTAAAAACTGGTTTTTTAAATTGAAAAAAAAATGGTTACCAAACGCTCTTTTTTTTTCAGTTTTTAAAACTGAAAAAAAAAGAGGGAAATTTTTTTTGTCAAACGGGGCCTAAGTCATCCCACACTTTCCCCTTGGCCTTCGTGTACTCCGAGCAATCAAACTCGTACTCCTCGTCGTACTCCACAAACTCCAGATCGAACACGCTGCAAAGCGCTTTCCAAAAGCTCTTCCACGCAAAAACGTCGCCATTAGTACAATTGAAAGCTTGGTTCTTGGCCGTATCGGTAACAGCTACCCATATATGCTGTTCTGCTAGCACACGAGCGTCAGACATGTCACAGAAATGCTCCCAAGTGTACCGATTGCCAAAGTACCTAAATGGCAGCCCTTCGTGCTTGCATATAGTAGCGTAGACCGAGAGGGTAAGCATCGAGTTATGCACGCTTCTTGAAGACGCGCCAATGATAATAGACGAGCGGTGTATGGAATAAGTGAATGTTCGCGCATGTGAAGCTACGAGGTCTTCTAGCGCGAAATAGAAATTCGGGAAGGGTAGCCGAGGGTAGTCCTCGCGGAAAGGTGGCGCGTGAGGGATGAGTTGGTTGGAAAGGGCGGCGTCGAAGATGGGTCCCATATAGTGCTTTGTGCCTGTTTGTAACGTGATATGACAAATATTTGAAGATTTGAGGGCAGTAAGGACATTAGTCAGCATGGTTGAATTAAGGGTAACGTTTAATTCTTCGCTTTCGCGAAGTTAAAACGCTACCCAAAAGACGTGGGTGATTCGGGCAGATATGGAAGAGAGATTTGCAATTGAATCGTCCAGGTTCAAGGCGCTAAATGTTATGTACTGGTCGAGGAGGGAGGAGGGGAACCACGAGGGTAAGGGGCATCGAGATGCACCGTAGATTACCCATGGACCGCCTAGAGCCGTTGGATTTTTCAAGGCCTCGGCCAAACTCACCCCCACCATGCCTGTCACGCCAACGATAAAAGCCACTGCTCTACGAGGGGTTTCTTGCTCCATATTTTACACAAAGAGGAGGAAAGAAAATTGATTTGCTTTGATGAATGTTTGGATGTGATTAAATAGAGAAAAGGCCGATCAATACCTTTCATTTTTCAGGAAAGCTAAGGTAGATAAAGACTAACAAAAGAGTACAAATGCAAGTGGCCAAGGGTATCCAGGTGGATGTTTCCTAAATTTAAACTGAAACATGGATGTTGCGAGAAAATTGTCTATGTAAAAATGATAGAAATGACATGGTGTAATAGACGAGAGCGATTTAACGAGATGAAGAGGGACTTCTAGACAACAAGGGGTCAATGTTATACTCTTCTTCCATTTCATCGGTTGGTTACACCTCGCCATACACTTAGTTTTGTCAGGAGGTTGCACAGGGTATGGTTGTACGGAATTTACTAGAAGTCATATAGCGACACCTCTAGTAGTGCTCATGTTTACTGATAAATTATGAGTGGACACGTGGTGCACCCTTCGTCATTTCCTTTAGGAAAGTTTTAGCTGCTACTTGAGTTATAGGAAGATAGCTACAACTCTCCGTGCATAGTCACAACTAATGATCATTAAATATTTTCAGTAAGTGTTGCTAAATATTCTCGCTAAATGTTTTTATAGAAATGTCACAAATATAATTAGCGACTATTAATTCTCGCTAGATCGGAGGTTGTAATTATCTTCTAGAACCCGGTAGCAGCCAATATTTTTTTTTATTTTAATAGTTGTGTTAAGAGTTTTAGATAAAGCGTAATCGTAAACTGTTTATCATCGTCAATAAAACTTTTTTACTAAAAAAATATAGAATCCTACACGCTAGAGGCCATAAGTTTGTCTAAATCCTTATGATAATATATATCTGCAAAAGTGTGGCTGAAAACATGGAGAATTTTCCACCATGAGTTGAGTAGGTGTAGTTGATGTGCTACCAAACAATCTTTCATGACTTCTTGTGATGGTTCTCGTAACCCTACACCATACATACAACAAAAATGACAGAATTTGAATCTTCTGTTGTACCGAACAAGTGATATAACAAAAAAAATGTTGTTCCCAACCCATTCTGGTTGGACCCAGGGGCCCACTAGGGGTCCCGCTCCGCGCAAGCACGTCGGCATATGCAACAGTCGTTCGTCCAACGCATCGATCCGGTCAGCGCGCGCACGCTCGAATCACGTGCGTTTTTCGCTTCACGCGCCTTGTGCGTGACTTAGGCGTAATTTATTTTGTATTAACGTGACCCACGGGAGCGCGATTGTCACGCTGGGACCATACGAGCACCTATTCGTCAGAGTCATCGACCGACAGCGTAACCGAGCAAGGGGGCCAAGGGGCAAAGGCCTTGGCCAGCCCCATGGGGTCGGCCTCGGCCTCCCCCCAATCCCACGGGGTCGGCCTCGGCCTCCTCCAACCCTATGGGGTCGGCCTCGGCCTCCCCTAGGGGTTGGCCTTGGCCTTTCCCCCCCGGTTGTTCACTCTTCGTGCAAAGTCTCTTTCGCACTTTGATCGCTTCATACACTTCGTACCTGGCTTTGGCACCTTGTTCGTCAGACGGGTATGTTACATGTCGACGCGCTTGTCATAACACAACTTCCGGACTCGTCATTGCCCATCAAAACACCTACCGTCGGCGCGCCCAAAGTTCACCTAGGAGGAGGAGTGGCCTTGGCCTCCCTTCATGGGAGTTGGCCACCCCCTAGGGTCGGCCTCGGCCTCACCAAGGGGTCGGCCTCGGCCTCACCAAGGGGTCGGCCTCGGCCTCACCAAGGGGTCGGCCTCGGCCTCCCCAAGGGTGGTGGCCTTGGCCTTCCCCCATGTTTTGGTCTATGACCCCCCCTCGCGCGCACTTGTTTTCTCAAGTCTTTGCACCTCCGCAATGTTCACGGACGTTCGTCCATCAACCTCGCGACGTCCGTCGTGCATCACCTTACGGACGTTCGTCCGTCAACCTCGCGACGTCCGTCGTACATCACCTTACGGACGTTCGTACATCAACCTCGCGACGTCCGTCGTGCATCACCTTACGGATGTTCGTCCATCAACCTCGCGACGTCCGTCGCGCACCAACCTTGCGACGTCCGTCGCGCACCATCCTCGCGACGTCCGTCGTGCATGAACCTCGCGACGTCCGTCGTACGACGACCGCATACCATCACTTCCAACTTTGTCATTACTACATGTTGCATTCATCATCTTGTTATGACAGGTACACTCAGCTCAAATCCCATCTTCGGGACACCCGACGTGTGCCCATGCACCGTCTCCGCGACATTCGTCGCCGCGCCCGTGCGCCTTTTTCATGATATGTGCCCCCGGCACCAGGTATTGTCTCATGCCGTTGGCATCGCGCCCATGCGCCACAATCAATGTCTCGTGCTGTAGGCACCGCGCCCACGCGCCATAATCATGTTACATGCTTACGGGATGGGCTCACAACCTTAAAGCCATCGCCGTCACAATCACGGGGGGGCTTCGGCCCTCGTAGCGGGATGGACTCACAACCTTATAGTCATCGCCGCCACGGGATGGGCTCACAACCTTAAAGCCATCGCCGTCACAACCATGGGGGGTTCCGGCCCTCGCAGCAGGATGAACTCACAACCTTATAGTCATCGCTGCCACGGGATGGGCTCACAACCTTAAGGCCATCGCCGTCACAATCACGGGGGGGCTTCGGCCCTCGTAGCGGGATGGACTCACAACCTTATAGTCATCGCCGCCACGGGATGGGCTCACAACCTTAAAGCCATCGCCGTCACAACCATGGGGGGTTCCGGCCCTCGCAGCAGGATGAACTCACAACCTTATAGTCATCGCTGCCACGAGATGGGCTCACAACCTTAAGGCCATCGCCGTCACAATCACGGGGGGGCCTCGGCCCTCGTAGCGGGATGGACTCACAACCTTATAGTCATCGCCGCCACGGGATAGGCTCACAACCTTAAAGCCATCGCCATCACAACCATGGAGGGCTCCGGCCCTCGCAGCAGGATGAACTCACAACCTTATAGTCATCGCTGCCACGGGATGGGCTCACAACCTTAAAGCCATCGCCGTCACAACCACGGGGGGTTCCGGCACGAGGACCCCTCGCCACAGGCTCTGAGCACTGAGTTGCAACCATGTCCATGCATGTTACCATTGATTGTCGACACCATCAGGACAATGACCCTCGGGTCACTCCGGGACGGGAGCAGGTCTTCGGAGGGCATCGCGCCTAGTCCGCCTGGCAGTCGGCCATAGGGGCAACCCTCACCACTGCCAGGTTATCTATGCGTCTCTTGACGCATCTTGTGGGATTCAGTAAGGGCTTGGATTGGTGGCTGGGGCAACGGGCTTACTCTGATCATGCTACTGCGGCGTGGTCAGTCTTCTCAGACAGGTAGAGCGACGCTGTGCGGGACAGGTAACGCGAATTTGGGAACCGGCAGTCCAACGGAAAATTGGTATTTTGGGACCCTCTGGTGACGTGTCACTCCCAGGGGACGACATGTGGCACTGTATGACATAAGCACACTGTTTCCTATAAATAGTGAACCTTTACAACTCAAAACAGGGACTTTTGGGGAGGAGCCATTCTAAAAACATCACTTTCTCACTCTAGAATTTGGGAGCTCTTGGATTCTAGAAAGATAAATATAATTTCGGATCATAGCATTGTACCTTGACTTGGATCACCGACTGCCGGTCTTGTTCGTCTCAACCTTGTCTCCGCGGCACTGCCACTCCTCACGACCTCTCTGGGAAGCCTTGCTCTCGGCCCTTACTCCGTCCTTGCTGTCCCTCATTTGGCATACTTGGAAGCTGATGCGGACTGCAGCCTTTGTGGCACCTCCACGTAGGTACGAACCCACTTTCCTTGGCATCAAATGTCATTAAATATTTTTTAGCAACAAAAATTATCATTATAAATTTCAATAATAATGACCAAAATATTTTTAGTGATAATCTTTTATCACTAAATGCTGTACATCAGATATGACAACGATGCTTATTGACCGTGGTTGTAATCCCCTCTTACAGTGGCATGAAACATCCCAGAGACACTTCTAGTTGACATTTAGTACCCTTATTAGTCTCTCATCTTTTTGTCAACTTCTCATCTTATTTATTCATCACTTACGTCACGTCATATCTATCTATAAAAAATTGCATAGAAGGTAAAATACCCACAATGGTGGCTCATCGTCTCGAAACAAAGAGCACCAAAATTCAACAAACTAGGTACCCTGATGAACCTCATGCAATCATCATGGTATAATTTTCATCTGCCTAAGTTTTGTCACCCACATCTTGATACTCTCAAGCGTATCCACGTATCCATGGAACCCAAATTCACGACTCTTGTTCACGCTACAAACATGTTGAAACTCAAAGTGTAATATGGTGTTGAGCGCAGCAAAACAAGTGATCTCGTCCAACTTTGTGTCACACTGCCCATACTGTCCCACAATGGTGCCCCAAACTTTCTCTTTGTCTTGCATCTCCTTTACCCAGTCAAAACTCCCAGTCTTGTCAAAGGGAATGAACTCTAGGTCAAAAACTTCGCACAGCACCTTCCACAAGCTCTTCCACTTGAAAACATCACCATTAGTGCAATTGAAAGCTTGGTTCTTAGCCTTGCCTGACACTGCGGCCCATATCTGCTGCTCTTCCACAAGCTCTTCCACGTGAAGGATGGTGAGTACGAAGCCAGGAGGTCCTCCAAAGAGTAGTAGAAGTTCTTGTGAGGAAGGCGCGGCGTATCCTCTCTGTAAATGGTGTCTCAGGAGGAGGCAGTTGGTTCCCAAGGACAGGATCTTGTATTGGTCCCAAGTAGTGTTGAGTACCTATAGGGTTGATGTGAGGATTAACGATTAGAAAATTTTTTGACGGCTACTCGGGTTGAAGGAATGTTTCTCCTACGTCCTCTTTAGTAACAATTAATGGTCATTAAATATTTTTAATGACTTTTATTTTGTGATACTAAAAAGATGCTACAAAAGAGATGCATCACTATTGTTCCAAGGGAAATGGGTTCGCTGCTACGTGGAGGTGCTACAAAGGATGCAATCTGAGTCAATTTTCAGGTAGGCAAAGTGGGAGATAGTAAGGATGGAGTAAGGGCTGAGAGCAAGGCTCCCCAAATAGGTCGCGAGGGCTGGCAGAGCCGCGCAGGCAGGGCGACGACGAACAGGGCCGGCGGTCGACAGTCCGTGTCAAGGGTGCAGCGTCAAGGGTCCGGTGACAGAAGTCCAAATGTGTTTCTCTCACTAGAATTCCAGAGAGAATAGGCTTTTTAGAGAGAGAAGTGAAAATGTCAAATGAGAGAGAAGTCCCTGAATAAGCTCCAAAGTCCACTATTTATAGGCAAAAATGTGAATGTGTCACAGGTTGACATGTGTCGTCCCCTGGGAGCGACACATCGCCAGGGGAGATCCAAAGTACTGATTCTCCATTGGACTGCCGATCCCCGAGTTCGCGCTGCCCTGCCCTTGCAGCATCTCTCTGCACGTCTGAGGAGACTGATCACGCCGCAGTAGCATGACCAGAGTAGCCTGTTGCCCCAGCCACCAGTCCAAGCCCTTACTGAATCCCACAAGGTGCGTCAAGAGACGCGCAGAGAACCTGACATCGGTGAGGGTTGCCCCTGTAGCAAACTGCCAACTAGGCGTGATGCCCTCCAAGGACCTGCTCCCATCCCGGAGTGACCTGGGGGTCATTGCCCTAGTGGTGTCGACGATCAACAGCAACATGAGTGGGCATGGTCGCCGCTTAGTACTTAGAGTCCGTTGTGGGGAAGTCTTCGTATCGGAGCCCCCTGGGAGTGTGATGTTGATGGCTTTAAGGTTGTGCCGGCAATGGCTTCAGGGTTGTGAGCCCATCTCGCTGGGAAGGCCGAAGCCCCCGGTGATTGTGCCGGCGATGACTTTAAGGTTGTGAGCTCATCCCGCAATGAGGGGTCCTCGTACCGGAGCACTATGAGCGGAGCCCGCGGAATGCTGCACATTCTGGAGAGTGGGTCGAAGCATGTTCCACATCCATGGCGGGGGCGCATGGTGTGGTGAATAAGTGTGATGCCCGGAGGCCTGTAACATGATTGTGGCGCGTGAGTGCGGTGCCTACAACACAAGACATTGATAGTGGCGCATGGGCCCGACTATGACTGTCGCGAGACCATACCTGGTGCCGGGGGCACATGTCATTGAAGTGGCGCACGGGCGCGACGACGACTATCGCGAGACAACACTTGGTGCTGGGGCACGTACCATGGAAGTACTGCACGGATGGGCGATGAACGTCGCCGAGACAACACTTGGTGCCGGGGCACTTGTTATGAAAGTGGTGCACGGACGCGGCGACGAACATCGAGGAGATATACTTGGTGCCGGGGCACATGTTATAGAAGTGGTGCATGGGCGCGGCGACGAACGTCGCGGAGATAAACTTGGTGCTGGGGCACATGTTATGGAAGTGGCACATGGGCGCGGCGACGAACGTCAGGAGATATACTTATGATAGTATGCGGCCATCGTGACGATTGCGCACGGTCAGTGACGAGTGTCATGTGACCATTGGTGTTGAGCAAGCATTGTAGATAGTGTTGAGCGGGCGCCGGCGACGGGGGTCGCAGAGACGGCACGTGGGCTACGGGAGTGGCGAAGTTGTCATGCGGACACGTGCGACGAAGGTCGTAGAGATAGTGCGCTGGTGACGAGAGTCGTGGAGTTAGAGTGGAGGTGACGAGAGTCGCGGAGCTGTCGCGCGGATGCGGGCGACGAAGGTCGCAAAGATGGCACGTGGGCGACGTGAGTCGCGGAGCTGGCGTGCGTACGAGGGCGACGAAGGTCGAGGAGATGGTGTGTAGGCAACGAGAGTATAGGAGTTGGCGCACGGATGCGGGGGATGAAGGTCGCAGAGATGGTGGGAGGGCGACGAGAGGCCCGGAGCTGACGAGCGGACGAGGACGACGAAGGTCGCGGAGATGGCGCGAGGGCGACGAGAGTCGTGAAGTTGGAGCGCGGGCGACTGAAGTCACGGAGCTGTCGTGCAGATGCTGGGGACAAAGGTCGCAGAGATGGCGCACGGGCGACGAGAGTCGCAGAGATGGCGCGCGGGCGACGAGAGTAGCGGAGATGGAGCGCGGGCGACGGGAGTCGCGGAGCTATCGTGAGGACGCGGGAGACAAACATCGCAGAGATGGCGTGCCGGCGACGAGAGTCGTGGAGATGGCGCGTGGGCGACGAGAGTCGCGGAGTTGAAAAGCGGGCGACGGGAGTCGCGGAGTTGGAGCGCGGGCGACGGGAGTCGCGGAGCTGTCACGCGGCGAAGGTCGTGGAGATGGCACAAGGGTGACGAGAGTCACGGATTTGGAGCGTGGTGGCGAGCGGTTACGAGTGACGATTGTCGCGGCGACGGAGCGTGAGGACTAGCGAACGGTCATCGCGACGACGGAGCATGGCGGCAAGCGATGGTCGTTGCGACTACGGTGCGCGACCGTGAACGACGATCGTCGGTCATCAAGGTAGGTGGCCGACCCCCTTGGGTGGCCGACCCCTTAAGGTGGCCGATCCCCTCAAGGTGGCCGACCCCCTTAAGGGGGAAGGCACACCAAGGTTGCTTCACAAAGGGCAGATGCATGATGACTTGATTATGTAACGCTTTGACTGGCATGTGAGCGTTGAAAAGTTGACCGTTGAATGTGCCGACATGTCATGAGAATTGGGACCCCCAGTGGGCCTATAGGTGTAGCCAAGATAGGGTGGGAACAACTATTACATACATATAGCAGATGCATAACTCTTATCGCGATGAATCTAGTTTTTAGCTGACCATAAAATATTAAACGATGCGTTGTCATTGCAATTATGGCAATCAAAGTATATAATTTCATGATATAAGTTGATTTTTGGGAAGGCTTGAGCCCCTTCCTCAATAAGCTAGCCTAGGGTAGTCCCTTGATTACTTGTTTGCATGGTAACATGACGGAGTGATGATGAAGAAGAAGATTTGACGAGGACGTTTTGGAGCATGGTGGTGTTGACGGAGGCGTTGGCTTCTTCGTTTTCGCTAGCTTGGATCGCTACCCAAAAGACATGAGTGACTTCATGTGACAGGAAAGCTTATTGCATGTGTGCTCGTAGCTGGTGGCGTCGAAGGTTATGAACTGATTGATTGAAGATACTGGAAACCAGCTCGGCAAGGACCCGCTAGCCGTGCCATAAACTTTCCACGGACAGCCTAATTAAAGCGGTTGGCTTCTTTAGGGCTTCTAACAAGCTCAAACCAGCCATGCCTGTCACTCCCACAATGAGAGCAATTGATTTATGAGAGAGTTGGTTTTGCTCCATCCTCTGAGAAAGGGAGAGACAGGGAGCTGGGAGGGGAAAAGAGAGATTATCTAAGTGAACAAACTTTTTTTTACAAGTTCTTGGTGTTGTCCATAGAGTGCTTAATGGTAACGATAGTGCACAAAAGCATAATTAACCATGCTGGTACGTAGTCTTTTCTTGCTTGTTCTACCAAAAATGGAAAACGGATAATGCATGATGATGCATGATGGAGTGAGTGGTTGAACATGGACCGTTTTTCATAGTAAGTGTCGAGATATTATTATGAAAATTCTTTCTTTATGGTAGCAAGAATTGTTTCGAAAAATACTTCGTAACATGAGTGTGAGCTCGGCATGGACCGAAAGTTGATCTTGCTCCATCGAGATCGAGTGAGAAACCGGCCGGGGGGGGGGGGGGGGGCAACATTTTTTTTAGCTTCACTGAATTACTAGAAACAATTAGCGAATGTTAATTGTCGCTACTTGAGAGATAAGAGGAAGATTCTTTCAACTCGGGAAGCAGTCTTTTTTTTGAGGGGGTGGGGCCGTGTGGGGGTGTGAAGGGTGGTGGGTGTTCAAGAGAGTGCAAACTTTGTTGACCTGCTGATGTCCGAGTTTTTTTTCCTAATTAATACATATTTAAAATTTAATTACCAATTTTCTCTTATAAAAAGATGAAGACCTTTTCAAATAAATGACATAATAGATGAAAACAAGAAGAGTATTCATACACATCTAACTTTGGAGAGATAAGCATCTTGCGTGCCCATCGTCCACATTAGTAACATATACTCGATTTGTATAACTTTTCAAGCATATAATAAAATATTGGAGGATGGTAGATGACGCTGATTTGCCAAAATGTGCCTACTGCTTAAAAAATACTACAAAGGCAGCACCAAAGCTCTCTCTCTCTGTGGAAATCTTTATCTGCTATACAATTAAAACCGTCCAAATGTTGCCACCGCCCTTAGTCTACTGCTGCAAACATAATATCTGCAAAATGTAATATGCTCAAACTTTGACTGCTCCTGGGTCCAGCTTTCATGATTCGTCAACAGTTATTCAATGGTCAAACTTTAACGCTACTAATCTGGTCAATTTCGAAGCGCACCCTCCAACTTACATGCGTGAACCCTTGTCACCGAAAATATCGTAAGTGCATGTTGGAGTCAGGGTCCCGAGGGCTTCCCTTTGGGGGTCAGCCGAGCCCTTCCTTTTGGGAGGGTGGTCAGAGCTTCTCTTAGCTCATTGTCTCTTCCTTACCTCACCCCTTGGTCTCTCCTCCGGAACACTACCTTGGTACCCTCCGACACAAGGACTCATCGCAAAATAGGCGACTTATTTGGGATACTATCTCCAAGAGGGAGTCCTGATGTTCCAGCATCAGGACTTGCCTCCAGCCAGGTAGACGGATCCTCCTGGACACTACATCAGCCCCTCGAGTAGAGGAGTCCATCGTGACAATACCTCAGCGCATTTGGGAGGCGACTTCTTCGAGACATTACCTCGACCGGTTGGGTGCACTTTGAGTGCTTTAGCACAAGGATTCACCACGGTATAAATGACTCATCTAGGACACTCTCTGTCAAGTTGTCTCCGTGACTAGTCTATGTGCTTCGGCACTTAAGGCTCTTCATCGGCAATCTTAAGGATTGTGACCCCTGGATCACTTTGAGACGGGAGCAGGTCTCTAGAAGACATCGCGCCTAACCCGCATGGCAGTTCGGCATCAGGCCTTCCTACCGTTGTTAGGCTCTCTTGTCGCTCCACGCCTTTGTGGGACTCAGTAAGGGTTTTGGACTAGTGGCAAGATCAAGGGTTCCCTGGCCACACCGACATTATGTGAGCCAGTATTTCCTGACAGACATGGCAAAGCTGTGCGGGGCCGGTAGAGTGAATATCAATCTGATAGTCCATGGATCACCGGTGTTTGTGGACCCCTTTGATGAGGTTTCATTCCCAGGGAGTGCCACGTATTTTTTAATGACATCACCTTTCCAACCTCTGTAACTAGTGGACCTGAGAGGTTATTTTCAAAAAAGAACAAAACTTATTTCACATTTCACTTTCACGTAGCGGCTAAGGAAAATATGCGATTATCATGCTAAATATCTAAAGGTTGATTTCCATCATTTGTATCCTAATTGGCGTATGGACTCTCTCCCTTCATTGTAGTCATATACACAAACTTGAAGGATTAGTTAGTCAAGAAAGATCTTATTCCCCACGCGGGGGGGGGGGGGGGGGGGGACCTTCAAAAAGGGGATCAACCAAATCACCATGCTTTTGTCGTTGTCGTAGTAAATGTGTAATTAAGAAATATATAAACCTTCTCGGAACAATGAGGTTTAAATGTGAAGCTCGGACCGCTAGGACGAATCGAATGATCAACTCGGTTAAATCTTGGGATGAACTTGGTGGTCGAGAAGGTAAGATGCCCCTAAACGCGGTTGAGGTGGTCACGTTGTATCCTCAGATTAATCGGGCCGGGCTTTCGATTTCATACACCTCCGTTACACAGGAAAGGGCAAAAAAAGAAACAAGGACCGATCCGGTTCAATAGCCGGCCCAAAGATTTTCCAAAAATCACCACATACACAGTACAAGTCTGCAAAACTATGTTTTGCGCTGTTGAAGGGACATGAGAGTGTTCTCTTCCTTGGCTTCTAGGGCTTTACCTGCAACCAAACACCTCTCTGAGCAAATACACAATCACACCAAATCCAAAACACAAAATCACTCAAAAAAGTTCAAATCTTTAAAACCCCCTGAGAAGAACCCCACCAACGACAATGGTCTCACTTTAACAGGTAATTCTTCATCGAACTCTGAGCTCAAAAACTCCAACTTGTCGTCAATTTCAAATTGTAATAGAGACCTTGGGTTCAAACCCATTGATCATCACTACATTTCTCAGATTCTTTCAAGAAAAGACTGGTATTTGTTGCTACACCACGAATTGAAAGCAAAGAGGGTCGTTTTGGAACCTCAGTTAATTGCGAGTGTTATGCAGAATCAAGAGAACCCGTTACACCCTTTGTTGTTTTATATCTGGGTTTTGAGTATCAACCCTTCTTTTGAAAGGAATCAAAAGATTAGGGGTGTTCTAGCTAATGCCCTTTATAGGAAAGGGCCCGTTCTGCTATCTGCTGATTTGGTTCACAACGTTAGGAGCTCTGGCTGTTGTCTTAGCGAGAATGTGCTTTGTATTTTGATAGGTAGTTGGGGGAGGTTAGGGTTAGCTAAGTATTGTAACGAGGTTTTTGAGCAGATTTCGTATTTGGGTTTAAATCCAAGTACACGGTTGTATAATGCAGCGATAGACGGGTTGGTGAATTCGAATTCGCTCGACTTGGCTTATCTGAAATTCCAACAGATGCAGGTAGATAAGTGCGTTCCGGATAGGTTTACGTATAATATCCTTATACATGGAGTTTGCAAGGTTGGCGTGGTAGATGAGGCGCTTCGTTTAGTAAAACAGATGGAGGGATTAGGAATTTTACCCAATGTGTTTACATATACAATTTTGATTGATGGGTTCTGTACTGCAAAAAGGGTCGATGAAGCGTTTAGGGTACTAGAAAGAATGAAAGAGAGGAATGTGATTCGAAATGATGCTACCTTTAGATCATTGGTTAATGGGGTATTTCGTTGTGTGCCTCCACAGAAGGCATTTGAATTGTTATCTGCATTTGTTGAGAGGGAACCCAACTTGCCTAAGGTGGCTTTTGAGGCTATCCTGCATTGCCTTTCTATTAATTCTATGCCCAGGGAAGCTGCTATTCTTCTGAGAAAAATTGGGGAAAGAGGTTATATTCCTGATAGTTCAACGTTCAACATCACAATCATTTGTTTGGTTAAAGGCTTAGATCTCCAGGAGACATGCAATCTATTAGATAATTTTGTACAGCGAGGAGTGAAGCTGGGGTTTAATTCTTATCTTGCCCTTGTTGAGGTTTTGTACAAGGCAGGGAGCTTAGCAGAGGGGAATAGGTATGTAAATAAAATGTTTGAGGAGAGACTTCTAGTGAATGTCTTCTCATATAACATGGTCATTGATTGCATCTGCAAAACAAATATGATGGACAGAGCATCAGAAATTTTCAGGGAGATGTGTCAAAGAGGTATTGCTCCTAATCTTGTTACTTTCAACACTCTCATAAGTGGACATTGCAAGACTGGGGATGTAGTTAGGGCACAGGAGCTTCTGGAGATGCTTTTAGAGCATGGTTTTAAGCCAGATATATTCACTTTTAGTTCCGTAATTGATGGTCTTTGCCGGGCGCATCAGATTGAGGATGCTTTTGACTGTTTCTCAGAGATGGTAGAGTGGGGAATCACTCCAAATGCTATTTGCTATAATGTATTAATTCGGTCTTTTTGTGTGATCGGGAATATTGCTAGATCAGCAAAACTGTTAAGGAAGATGCAACTTAATGGAATAAAGCCAGATGTTTTCTCTTTCAATGCTCTTATTCAAGGTTATTGTAGAATGAATAAGGTTGAGAAAGCACAAAAGCTATTTGTAACCATGCTGAGATTAGATCTGAGTCCTGACAATTTTACTTACAGCGCTTTTATCAAAGCCTTGTGCGTATCAGGAAGATTGGGTGAAGCTAAAGAGTTGTTTCTGTCAATGGAGACAAATGGATGTACCCCGGATTCCTATACATGTAATTTGTTTATTGACGCTCTGGTTCAGTCAGCATGCTTTGAAGAGGCCCGTGGTATATTGAAGAAGTATGATTGGAGAGGATCGTCTCTAAAGCCTGTGCCTAGCTTGTAGTATATTCCTTCAGTATAATTGCTATTACTTCTTCAAGGATATGGGCTGCTTTTTAGCCTTTGGCTTTAAAGAAAGATGTAGCTATCACATAACAGGCTGCAATTTTGCGTTGTTCAGTTTGTGGAATGGAGTATATTGTAGGTATGTAAACATATCTCCACTATCATGCTGGTCATTTTTTTTATTGTTCTCCAATGCTATGTGTTCCACTGGATTGTATATTTTTATGAGAAGTAATTTAACAGCATGGTTTAATCTCAATTCTTATACTCTATAAATCTGCACAAATTTTTGTGTGTTTTGTCCTGTCATCTGTTTGTTTACCAACCATTTTAATTGCATATTAAGCTTCCAGTGACTGAAGCTTACTGGTTACCTCCTTTAAAGGGGTGTAAATAAAGTGAGAGTTTATCTATAGACTCATTGGGATATTGATTAGGAGTTTAATGTTTTTCGGAGCAACTAATAAGCTTAGGCTTAACATGGATATGGAAATTGTATCTGCCAAATCAGAAACATATACTATTTTGGAAGTATTTTAAACTTACCTTTTGTGAACTTTACCACCTGAACCCATTCGAAATGTATGAACTAGGCCGTGCTATCTCTGGTTTATTTGTTATCTGACCGCTCTCGAATCAGCAGGAAGTTTGAAGAATTGTCCTGGTATAATTGCATCTATAGTAGCAAATAAGAGGCAGCTCTTTGTACATGGACTGTAAGAACAGCTAATTTTATTGATAGGCCTGTATGCTTTAATAGCCGACTGATGAGTCTTGTAGATCAACTACACTAAGGTAGGGTTATGTGGTTTTTCTGCTGTCTTGTCTGGGTCACCACCCCAAGTTTTATGTCAAGTAGACAGCATCTTTGTTGCATAGTATAGGAGATTCAAATGAATTATACAACTTAATTTTTATGGTTCAATAAGGTAAACCTAGTTCTTGTACTGAACCACCTGTAGAACCATTTTGCTTATGCATTATATTTCTCTTTCCTTTTCCCTTTTCTTCATAGTGGGCTGGACTATGCTTGAAAAGCTCGTGTTTAATGTACTTTCTGATTTGTTTAAAAATAAACAGAAAGCAAACTTTTCTTTTGAAGTTTCTCTTAGGAAGGATCTATGAAAAGTGAATGCATTATTCTGGAGACAAATCTTTTGTTCCGGTTGCTAGTGTTTAATGGCCATGACGACAGATTTATTCCTCAAACCATCTGTTTGTATGGCAAATATTCATCTCGCTGTCTACTCTGGCAAATATGGTTACTGTTTATCTGTAGAAAAAGTTGCTTTTCAGTCGCTCAAAAAGCTGAATTGCCAAAATGTCTCTGGCTCATATAGAATATGGGTGACAGAATGTTGCTTTGTAGGACCGTGCATGGGCATGTGTCAAGGTGGCCCAGGACTGTATGCTCTAAGCCTACATTTTTGTTACTATAACCAATTTAAGAGTACATTTTTGTTAATTGGCCATTGCCTTTTAGTGTACAAGGCAATGCCTGGATAGTATGGCCTATGGCACTGGATGTGGTAATAATGATTACTTTTGCTTTAGTTTTTTCCTTTTCCTCTTCTATCACATCGGGCAGTTAGCTAGCATATTAGAGTTCTCTACTTATTCTATACCAACTGGTGCAGTTCCTGTTCGACAATTCCTGAAACCTTGGGTGAGAGTTCCGGTAGCAAAGTTGGGACCTTCGCTTACATAAACTGTTACTTAAGCCACAGTCAATAAAAATTTTCTTACTAGCGAAGCATTCTTGCACAATTTATCAGGAAACATGTGCAAAGCAACCATAGCTTGTAGTGTAAGAATTAAATATCATGTTTAGGTTTGAAACTGTCAAGTATAAACTTATCAGCAAGTAAAAGTTGGTGGCTTGCTGCCCAACTGCCTTCTCCTCTTAGTCATCTTTACCCTATCCATTTTCAACCCAAGATTCAGAGCAGATAACCTATTCTTTCACATTTTTCAATCCAAATTGATACACCAAAAAGACCTTTTGAAATGCTGTTGTTTTCTGCTGTCATAAGATTGTTACTTTACTTTGCATATAGGTTACACACTTAAAAAAGTAAATATTGATAGTATACATGTGGACAAATTTTAGTTGCCAAGATGATCACACCCCTGCCTTGTGATAAAGATGGACCCCACTTGTGGGCTTTTTCAAATCTGTTTTTCTGCATGCATCAATTTATGATTTTGTACGGTAGTTGTAAAGTAAGAATATTGCTCATGTTACAATTAGGTAGAAGTGGCAATTAGAAGCCAGCTATTTGTTGGTTACATCTATATATAATTAGCCTTAATGTGACACTTCTATTCCATAATCTGTAATTCTGTACTCCTTCCTGTAATGGCACACTCAGTTACCATCAAGCACTGCCTATTAGCTTTGATCTCTCTCTCTGTTTTTGCACTCAGATTAGGTATGCTGGACAAACATCGTTTCCCATTTAAACTGTTATGTATGATCATTGACGTTCATTCTTACATGTAATCTATGGCAGGAGAGGCAGACGAATATTTGCCTCTAACTCCTATAGTAGGAGCAGCGGGTGCAGGAAATGGTAACCTGCCTCAAACAGGTGCTGGGGGAGCAGGAAATGATGATCTGCCTCAAACAGGAGCTGCGGGAGCAGGAAATGAGAATCTGCCGCAAACAGGAGCTGCTGGTGCTGATCCGTCTCAGATTGTCGCCAAAGCTTTGCTATGTTTCAATGATAAGTATGTAAGTTACATCTCCATCACGCACATGTATTACTTTTATGGCCTAGATGAATTGGAATAGCACTACAAGATTCATGTGTCCGGTTCTGAAGTGGTCGGAAGTATTGTTGAGTTATCAAGAACCTGAGTGCATGTGTTGCACGAACTGTTTGCATACTTTTTATATTTTCTAATTTCAAATTTTGTCCTATCTGGTAAACACATCATTTTTCACATCTTTTCTGTTTCCAAAGTTGTTTCTGAAATAATCCTTACAGTCCCAGAATCTTACTATTGTCTGAAAGACTTTTGAAGCCTTGATTAAACAGCCAAATCATTCCTTGGTCGAAGAGAAAACAGAAAATGGAAACGACAAGGATAAAACTTAATAGGAAGAAAGAAAAAGGAATAGGATACTAAAGTTGGAAATGAAAATGCTAAACTTCTATGCTCTTTCATACCAAATTTAGATTATTTCCTTAATTTTCTTGGGAAATCAACAGACTCTCAGACTATGACTTAGCCGATGAAAGAGTTGTTCGATATTGTATGATTTCTCATTTATGTATAGATACAGATTTACAGCAGCTGTGAGGAATCGTATAGATTGACAGCGAGCGGAAACCTTAACGTGCCATCTGGATATGTTGATCAATACTGTCAAGGGCCATGCCTAACTGAGACACACCTCGTGCTAGATTGTCTCGAGGGCATATTTTCACACTTTGAGTTCTACAACAGGGCTACTATCAAGTATGTGAAAGAGACGATCAAGGAAGGATGTGGCTACGGTCCTAATAGAGGTAAGTTTGTAAGCAGCTTCTCATTTCGTCTTCCTGGATTGTCCTGATTTATGATAAACATGCTGCACAGGTGACTTTAATGTGGCTGAGCACATCCAAGCTGGAGAAAACCTGGCTCCCAAGACTTCCAAGGGTGCTCTATCTGGGCTTTGGTTGATGATTGTGGCATGCCACATATTGCTTTGATAAGTAGGTTTTTCTTGGCTTAAATGATGTAAAAGAAGGGACAAGATTACAAACATACAACAGTGCCTTTGTAGCACTGTTCGAGATGAGCACTTGAGAGTATGTATCTACTCTTTTAACTCCACTAGTAAATAAATGAGATCATGTATATCTGCAGTCTCCGTTGAAAGAAAACTGAATCATGGTTATCTTAAACCTCTTTATAACATTCAGAGCTTGATTTTCTATTAGGTCCTTTGTACATTTTCAGTTTTCATTCATCTCCAAACCAAGCCCCATGACATTAAGCAAACCCTGATAGTTGGAGTTAGTTCAGAATTCTATATTCAGGAGGTAGCTAGGGTTAGTTGAACAATAGGTTGATTTCCATTCTTGTAACCTTAAGAAATTAGAGGGAAGGAGTGCCCATCATTGCAGGCTCAGCGCTTTCAAATGCAGTCTTTTTCAGAATACCACGTCTTAGTTATCTTAGACATTGATCGATTGTGGTGATGGACGAGATTTCACCAGTCGTGTTGTATTAAATCGAAGTTTCAGACAAAGTATCTTCAATATCTTTCTTCTTGAATTCACCGGGAATGCTAGTTAAGACGAATAAAACAATGATCACAATCATGTTTCATGTGGTGAACCTTGTTATTCCTTACAAAGCATCAAAATTAGGCCAAAAATTAAGAGAGAGTAACATGTGGTAAAGCCTTTTTTGAAGTTACTATTGTACTTTTTTTTTCTATTTCTTGAAATCATTAAAAATTTAGTAAGGATCATCTATCTATATTTTTATATTACTTATTTAGGGAAAACATAATTTAGTGGAACACCCTTTTTAACTGTCAACTTAGTACGATGACACTTGACATAAGAGAATTGTTAAAAAAAATACAAAAAATAAAACTTAAATAGTAAATAACCACTTTAAGGCTATGTTTGATCTCACATTTTAAAACAATCATATATCATACTTGATTTTTGAACAAATTTTAATTTAATAACTATATTTTTGCTCTTCAATTCATAATTCAAAATTCATTAAAAAAAATATAAGCAAATTATATTTTAAGGGTCAAGTTTAATATTATAAAAATATTATAATATTAACTTTGTTTTTGCACACGGATTACGTGTACGACAGCTTGTTTGTGTAATTCAAGAAAGCCTAGCACGTGTCAAGAGGTTAATTCTGACTTTCAACAAGAAGAATTTGAAACTTCTATTGCCGCCTAAAATTGAGCAAACGCCCAAATGAAATGACGGTTTTCAGCCCAAATCTCATGCGTCATGCCCATGATTTGCCTTTGATTCAACTCAACTTCCTCACTCACTACTTACCAGTTAACCGCCATTAAAGCAGCAGACACAAACTCAGAAAACCTCCACCAGTTTCCCCTCCTCCTTCAGGACCTCCTCTGTATCACTTTCACACCACTCTCCTCCAATGGACTCTTTCAAGAACCTCATGAACCACCTCACCACTTTCCTAAGAAACCTCTCTTCCTCCTGGTCGAAATCAAGAACTCATTCAACCATCATCTTGCTTGTAACCATAGCTCTGATTTTCTTCTTCTCTGCCTCTGACACCTCCCCCACCACCACCACAAACACCACCAACCTGACTTCCGGCCTCCATTCAGCCGCCACCTTCATCTCCTCCCTCCCTTCCATGCTTTCTTCAAATACCCATCTCGTTTATAACTCCTCTGGCACTTGTAGTGTCACTGCCAAAGGCCAAGAATGCCACCAGAACGTGACAGAAACAGGGGAAGTAGGCAATGACATCAGTTCTTGTGATATCTTTGATGGTCAGTGGATTGCTGATGGCTCCGGTCCGCTTTACTTACCCGGGTCTTGCCCGTTTATCGACGACTCCTTCAACTGCTTCAACAACGGACGGACGGATTCAGGTTACTTGAAGCTCCGATGGAAGCCACATGGCTGCCACATTCCAAGGTTGACCAGTTACTGCCAAAAGCAATGATTTTAGTGCAATATATTAACTTGTTTCCCTTAATTTTTAATCAATGTGGTGTGTCCTTTTTTTTTTTCCTGAATTTGATTTTTGTAGGTTTGATGGGTTGAAAATGTTGGAGATGTTGAGAGGAAAAAGAGTGGTGTTTGTGGGGGATTCACTGAACAGGAACATGTGGGAATCTCTAGTTTGTGCTCTGAGAGCATCACTGTATAATAAAAGCAGAGTTTTTGAAGCTTCAGGCCGCCGGCAATTTAGGACTCAAGGGTTCTATTCCTTCAGATTTAAGGTCATTCTCAATATAAAGATAAATAATTATACTCTTTATTTTCTTTTGCTGAAAATTTCATGTTTATGATCAATTTTTGAACTATGTGTAGGATTATAGATGCTCAATTGACTTCATAAAATCGCCGTTCCTGGTTCAAGAATGGAAGATCGCAGATAAGGCCGGAACACGAAGAGAAATGCTGAGGCTAGACATGATACAGGGCTCTTCCAGGAAGTACTGATATTATCATCTTCAACACTGGTCACTGGTGGACTCACCAGAAAACAAACAAAGGGTGATTTTTGGGTTATTTCCTAATAGTCAAGTACTTATGTAGTGTGCTATTATGATGCTTTCTTCCAGAAGTAAAGCAGCTGATATGCTGGGAAATGTCTTTTTTCAGCAACAATTACTTCCAGGAAGGCACTCATGTGTATACCAGACTAGAAGTAGCTGATGCATATACAAGGGCCTTGAAGACATGGGCACAATGGGTTGATTCCCACGTTAACCCCCGTCGTACCAGGGTCTTCTTTCGTGGATATTCTGCTTCCCATTTCAAGTAAAAAAAAAACATACAAAAATCTTTTTTTTTTTGTTATCTATGCAGTGATTGGAGATTCTGTTTTTGTGACATTGGCAGAGGAGGACAATGGCAATCTGGAGGGAATTGTGATGGCGAGACGGAGCCGATAACCAGTGAAACTCACCTGGCTCCATATCCATGGATGATGAGCATCCTTGAATCCGTGATAGCGGAAATGAAGACCCCGGTGTTCTATCTGAACGTTACGAGGATGACAGACTACAGAAAAGATGGGCATCCTTCAATTTTCAGGCCAGCCAAGGCACATAATACTGGTAGGAATCCAGGGATGATCCAAGACTGCAGCCATTGGTGCCTGCCTGGGGTCCCTGACACTTGGAATGAGCTTCTCTTTGCCACTCTCCTAACATCCCACCATAGTTCTATCAATTAGTGTCTGCTCCTGATTCTGTAAATTCCTTGCATGTGGTTCTGAGCACCTGTAGAATTTTGTTTAGATATACCATTTCAACTTCATCTTTTCCTTCTTCTTCCTTCCTTTGTTACCATTTGCTTCAGTACAAATCTACTCAATCAAGGCACAACTCCTATGCGATCAGTTTATGCACAGTATTGGATGCATGTCCTACAGAACTGACTGACGAGTAAGAATCTCCTCCAA